>JBBPJZ010000590.1:0-16803 GCA_038089015.1 Chalciporus aff. trinitensis | reverse complement strand
TTGTAGCTTGCCAATCGNGCCGTTATCTCGACGCCAACTTGGACGATCAACGAGAGCAGTCGAAAGGAAAAAGACGGAGTGGGCAGTTGATGTATAATGAACATGTAGTACTGCAACGATACTTGACCGCACGTTTACACCCAGAACCTACCCCATAGCTGGCTGCTGCAATCAAAGCGAATGTGCAAAATGGTCTACCAGACCCTGGCAGTGTGACCCTGGAAGAATTGGATCAATATTGTCACGATCAAGTTCTTCCTCAGTTTGGAAAGTGAACGTGTCCATGGCCTCCCTTGTCTAGCTTTCACATTCTCACCCACTGTCTTAGACACTTAATTTATTGGTCTTGGCTGACTGCGACGGTGAATGGGTTCTGCGGCCCTTATTACTCATGGAGGCATTGTCGGTCAGCAACCAAATTATTTGACATTCACTTGTACTTGTGTTGCTTGAACTCCCTCCAGCTAACTCAAGCTGGGCTCAGCGCGAATATACTTATACTCTCATATAAGTATCCATGATTCTACAATAAAGATCTCAGTATGAGATCAAGGATATTGGCTCAATTTCTAGCTAGTCGCCCATAGGCAGACCCAGAAATACCCAAGATGAAGATCATACCCACCTGCCATCCACTAGGTTAACTTTGAAACCTCCTAGGAAGCATGATCGTGGGGTGCCGAATGGCGTTCGTCCCAACGCACGGGCAGAGTCTATGCTGTGTTCAGCATTTCATGGCGGGGCAAGAAAAGAAGAGAAAGGAACGGGATCACCATCTGCGGCCGCAGCAAATCTTCTTTCTGAGCTTGTCTGACAACGTTCCAGTTGGGTGGTACTAGTACAGCCTCAGGTTCGATAAGAGCCCGCAGCCTTGATTGCCGCGGTCATTACACCTCGCATCCTGAGCTCTAGTGGCCCAGATGCTTGGGAAATGCAAGGCGTATTTTGTCCGGCGTGTGTAGCCAACAATTTTGAATTGACAGGTACGTACGATGGAAGAACTGGGTCCCATTGTGGAGTTGCCGCGAACTACACATACGGTAAAAACCCCTCCTCTCTGCGTTGGTTCAGGCTGACATTATAGGCGACTTATCTCTGGCAGGGATTAAATGTACCAGAGTTGTACAAAGACCTGTGCAGAGATCGTGATCTGCCCTGATCTGCCCCCCGCAGTACCGGCACGTAATACCCATCATGCTTGCGTAGAGATGCTTACTTGGTCGCAAGCTTGCCATAGCTGCACCCTCAAAATTACAGGAATGCCGTTCATACGACGGGCTACTTGGCATACGCAGCACCGATAATTACGCCTATTGGTCGATGAAATACTACTAGTAGCTTGGATATAAAAGAAGGTGGCAAGCCCGTCGCAATCGCTATCTTCTTCACTTCTTCTAGCTCAACCCTGTTTTCAGCATGAGGTTGCAGCTCCTTTCAATTCTTGCTACTTTGATCCCATTGACAGTGGGATATCCGGGACTGACATACTTTCCGGAACACCGTTCCCTTGCTGGGCTCTCTCAAGAGCAGGTTCGTGCTGTCGCTCAAACGTTCAGCAGCACACCTGGTGCCCAGCCTCTCCCTCCTGCGATCAATGATACGTCTTCGAAGCTGGTATACGATAATGATCACCCATGGGAGCCACTTCGTCCTGGTGACATTCGTGGTCCCTGTCCAGGTTTGAACACACTTGCTTCTCATGGTGTGAGTGATCTTCATCATTATTGCTTTGTGAAGTCTTGAATATTGTTTAACGTGTCCTTGCGCAGTACATCAACCGCAATGGTGTAGCAACTCCAGCAGAGATTATCACAGCAGTTCAAGAAGGTAAGTCGTTTCAATCCATGAACTCTTTCGAACGAGCTTATCGACCTGATTGAAAGGTTTTAATATGGGGTGGGGGTTGGCATCATTCGTCACTTACGGTGTATGTCAACCATGTTTCTCCCCCCTGTATTTTACTGACGTAGGATACTTCTGAAAATCTTAGGCATTCGTTGTGGACGGAAACCATTTAACCAACTTGATGAGCATCGGTGCCAATGTGACAGAAATGAATGAACTCACTGGTGGACTCAATATCCACGGAAACTTCGAAGGTGAGCCCGACTTTCACCCCTCGCATGTCTATCTGTTCTTTGTGACCGTTGGCTGATTCTCATATGAAAATCTAGGTGATGCAAGCACCACTCGAGGGGACTACTATTTTGGCAACAACTACAGTTTCAATGAGACCTTGTTCGAGCAGGTAATGTAAGCCCTCTGTTGAATCCCCTCTCAGCTCAAAATTCTTGGCATAGCTTGTTGAAGCGGCCAACTTGTTTGGCAACGGTATGATCACGCTCGAAGCAGCGGCACAGGACAAAGCCATGCGAATCAACGACTCGATCGCTCGCAACCCGACCTTCAACTTCGAAACCCCTCGTGTCCTGACTGCCTACGGAGAGACGGCCTTCCCGCTCGCGTTCTTTGTCAGCAACCAAACAGCGAACACAACGGTCAACCTTACGACTGACGCCGCGCGTAGCTTCTTCGATTATCATCGGTACCCTGAAGGGTTCTACCGCCGTCAAGGACCGTTTGATCTCACAGAGATCGGCCCGCTGTTCAGTGAGGTGGTCAGCATCGTTAATGTTCCACCTGGACACAACGAGGGGGTGGGTAACTTTGTGCCCTCTTCCTGGGACACCGCCAATGTAAGTCGGCTTTACCCAAATGGGTCGATTGATTTTCATTTTCTTCTGCTTCTTTCAGACGTGTTACGCATATGGTGTACAGACGAATTTGACCGCGAGGCTGTACCCCAATCCAACCACTGAGCTGCGTACGGCGTTAAAAGCAAACCTGGCAACGTTCTACCAGACTTTGCAAGACCCAACCTGTCCTCAGTTGTTCCCCTTCGGGCAGTAAACGTTTGAGCGTGCAGGGAGCTATGCTCTGGTCTCCACATTTACTCTTTCATCTGGGCGTTTCCCTCTTCGGACAGTGTATTCAGAGATCATGCTACTTACTAGCTCGTATACCGGACAATCTATCATCCAAGTCACTTGCACTTGCGCGTAATTGTCCGAGGTTCAGTCTTCGAAAGCGAGAAGACGACTTAAACGACTTAAACGAGAGAGATCAGTTCCGCAACCTTTTCTTCATCTACAGACTGTTGTACTATTGTACAAGAGTTACAATCAATGGTACAAGTATGGATGCAACGCGGAAGTTTAAAGTGTACCGTAAAATTGTGGCCTGCCAATCGCGCCATTATCTCGACACCAACGATCAACGAGAGCAGTCGAAAGAAATAAGGCAGAGCGAGCAGTTGTTGTACAATGGATTGATGGGAGGAAAACTCCGAATGAAGAATACGATTCAGCAGTAGAGAACGAAAGTGATGTGGAGGAGAGTGAGAGTAAGAGACGAAGAACAGAGGCAAGGAAGGGATGCAAGTTTGCCGAGGACTCGGCGCATAGGGGATTAACGAGTGTTGGGCGAGCAGATAGACAGTGGACAATAAACAAGTAGTGCTGCAACGCTAGATAGCCAAGCGGTCGGCTATAGAACGCGGGCATGTTCAGAGAGCGATGCAGCAAAGATAAAAATGCGGAGTAGGTGATTTGCGGGAATAAAAAGGAGGTAAAAAAAGGTAAATCCGGGGCATCATCCGGCCAGCCTTGAGCGGATGAGTAGATGCGTGTGAGACAGGAAAAAGGGAGTGTCAGGTGCAAACGCTAATTTGGCGTGCAGTAAATGTCGAAGCAGCGAGTGTTGTGGTGAGATCTAGTGTAAAGGGGTTATGGGTGTATTGGGCTGATTGATGTCGCTAAAAACATACCTCTCACGAAAACGATGTCGAAGGAGTGTGCAATGAGAGCATGAAACCGTAAACTGATGGAATGCCCAAGGGCCGGGGGAAGAGGTGACGAACAACGGGAGATCAGAATGAATGAGAAATGTCATGAAGCGGGCGAATTTTCCACTGGGGAAGAATGCAGAGGAGCGGTGGAACAATTTTAACAAAAATCCGACATAAGTGAGATGTGAAATGAAGGCAAACGAACGGGGTCGTAGAACAAGACGTAAGCGGTGAGTAAGGCGAGAAAAAAGAAGAGAATATAAGGCAGCAAAGACAGAAAAAACTCTGAAGTCTCAACATCCAACGAATTGGTGCCAAGAGCAAAGGGGAGAGATAGAATAAAATCGAAAGGCATGAAATGAGATTGATGAAGCATCAAAAGATAAATCGAAAGCATCGAGCTACTCGAGAGGCGGGATTGAGAGTGTATAGTCAACCTCATGAAAGTTGGAAGGCACTGCCCAATCCCAACGTCTCTCCGTTATAGTGACGTGGGCTTTCGGGGTTGAGTAGATTGCCGTTGGCAGCTACGCTCCCGAAAGAAATACGCCTAGCAGCCCGACGAAGCGTTCGCGGGCGCGAGGGTACAGGCGATTCGGAGGGCGTGTGTACGGGCGTAGAAACCAAATCCACAGGCGGGGAAAGTGGCATGGGCGAAGACACGGGAATGCGTGAGGGGGAAGAGGGTGTTCGCTGTGGAGAAGGTAACTCGAGCCCAAACATAGAAGGGTTGCGCGCGGGATTTCGATGGGCGGGTTTCTTTGTTGGCGCTAGTGACTGCGTGAGAGCTGGCACTTGAATGCGGAGGTTCGGGTTTCGCGGGACTTTGCTCTTGGTTTGGGATGCAGTAGTGGAAGATGCGGAAACAGTGGTCGGGGCTGTGTCGGTACTCGCGGTCGAGAGGTCATTGTCCATAGATGAAGTTGAGGACATAGATGTCTTAAATCTGCTTCCTGTACTCGAGCTACGTCCGGATTCGCTACCTTCCTTCTCCCTGTTCGCGATCAAAGACAGAAGAAGAGAAGACTGTATTGGCACCGCAGGAGCAAGAAGAGCCGACGGGGGTCCACGCGTACGGGCTTTCTTTGCACTCTGGGAGCGAATCTTCTCCTCTTCGTCAGAAGAGAGTGATAGCTGAGGTTTATGTCCCTTCCTAGGTTTCCTGGCATATGAGCTAGTCTGGTTCGGCGTCGCCTTCTCGATCAACATGCGAGGTTCCGCTGGAGGAGTCTGGGGTGCTATCTTCATCTCTCTAGTCGAAGGATTAGGAACCGTCTTCTTCTTTGGCGCGACTGCCGACGCAGGCGGTGCCTTGGCATGCTTAGGCTTGCTGGGGGGTGTCGGAGGAGCTGGCGAACAGCTGTTGCCTTTGTACGATGGCGCTTGCTTGACCTTGACAGCAATCTTCGTACCTATGCCTGCCTCTGCGTACCCACCGCTCTGCCTAAATTCTGCAGTCTTCAACGTGTCCTCGGGCTCGGGCATGGTATTAACGTGAATCTCGCCCGTACTTGCCAAGGTCAGGGTGGATGCGCATCGGAGAGATGATGGGCGGAGAGGAGCGGATATCGACATCGGAGAACCGAACGAGGAAGTTGAAGCAGAAGTCGCTGAGACAGTAGACTTACGAACTCCAGAATATCGATTCGAATTGAGAGTCGACGAACTGGGCGTTGAAGGGGAGCACTTGTTGTGCTCGGATCGATGACGGGTGTGAGTTGGTCGCACATACGGGTGGTGCAAGACACGATCATGGCGTTGAAGACGGGACGAGAGACTATATGCGCGCCAAACCAACCATAACCACCATGAAAGAATCAGGAGGAAAATCATCATGGAAAGATTATATGCACTTACCGCGCAATGCTTTCGCTCCGATCGACCTGGTCAGGATTCATGAAATCCATGCTAGACTGACGATAAAGCGGACGACGTGTCTGAATGGGGGTGTTCGTTCGACGTTGCAATACCTCTGCTGGATCGGGGGTCCTCTCTCTTTGTACATCACCTTTCAACGAGACCTCGCCAACGATAGCGAGCTGCTCCTCCTCCACAATAATCTTGCGCCTTTCTCCGTGTGCTTTGGTGCGGGCAAGTTCAAGTAGCTTGATACGTGTTGCACGAATGGAGTGCGGCCAGTCATTAGGGCCCTTTGCGGTTGATATACCACGGGCAATCTTATCGAGTAGATTTGAGGGAGGCACGGGTCCATTGAACGGCGTGATGAGGTGAGAAGGTAGCGCGTCAAGGGTCTCGGATCACAGTTGAGCTGCAAAACACAGGGTAGGAAGATGGCAGACATACCCTACTCAACAGCCTAACCTCCTCTTCCCTCCACTCAATAACCGGGTCATCGAAATCATAGTTTGAGCTGTTCCATGAGTCTGTGCTATTCCGATTGGCGGCAGGAGGGGAGAGTAGGATGTGGGATGCAGCAGGGCTACGATTCGGCGTTCTGGGCGCGGAAGATGGGGTCGAGAATCTGTTGTTGGTGGCGGGTATTTGAGGACGGGGGACGATGAGAGCGAGCGGGGAGAAGGAGGCGGGCATGAAATGCGAAATGAGCGGATGGCAGCGACGACGAAAAAAATAATAAAAAGTCCGATTTATTCTTTGAGTTGCTTTTACCAGATGCGAATTTACTGGTAAAATCAATGAGAAGGAGAGAGTGACTCTGACTCTGATCAGTCGGTGTCCGTCGTCGTCGTCGTTCGCGTTGGGGAGAACAATACCCTCCCAAACAACTACTTGATTACATAATCAGACATTTTACTTCCCAACTTCGACTCCGAATGCCGGAACATCAACTCCGACAATGAATTTTAAGCGCCGCGAACCTCATTTTTGATACACGTTCCCTGCCTCATGTTTTCATTTCCTGATCGAGATCGCTCACCCATCGTGGCACAATCGGACGATATGTTATCACAGAGTAAGTATCACACACATACAACTTCAACTTGTACATACACCAGCATGGTCAGCTACACGTGTACAACGTACGGCGGTGGTCAGGAGAAAATGCGGAATAGTCAAATTTAGCTTGGAGCAGGTCCATGCAAATGTCCTATCGAGTCACCAGGACTCAGCCCACAGGTTGGGCAACGATGCGAAAATCGAATTATGAGGTGCAATGCTGTGTATACCAAAATCAATAATTGATCACCCACGCTTGCATAAACACTGCTTACCTTGAACGGTAATGATACATTGATTTGACTCGTGGATGGAACATGGTACAATGGGGACTTAGTGGTTAAAAGTCCCGTCTAGCTCGCCTGTCTAGGGGCAGTTTAGAGGATCTATGGGGCTATATCAAGCACAGTCAGCCATGGCCAAGGAGCTCAGACAAACGCACAGCGACCGACGTACCCGTTTGGCTTCAATGAAAAAGAACGTGGAGGATGCTACGAAACTGAGCACGAGAAGGAGAAGAAGGTAGCGCATGATGGTCGTCAACCAGCAAATTAGACGTCGTATTTACTTGTTGTCTAGAGGTTCATTTCTATGGGCCAGTGGAATTGTTCGTCGACTGGTCCTCTCTTATACCTTTCTTTCAAGTTCCGACTGTCAGCGATTTCATCGATAGTGCGGTAAACCCCAAAACGTGCCCCACCCAGGTTAGTTCATCTCCGATACCTGGTGTTCATCCAGTTGGTGAACCGAAGCAGGTGACTTACAATCACTTGACACGCCGTCAGGGTGAGGGGTGCTGGAATGGAATGGAAGTGGAGGTGGAGGCTTCTCCCGTATAGTTCCATTCAAGCCCTGACCAGTTTCTCCAGATAGTACAACACGATAAACGAGGAAACTGAGGTCGTCGACAGCATTCGAGATAGAAAGATGGCAAACCGCGCGCAGGTCAATAGGTCCCTCGGCCTGAGGAATGGGCCACGCAAGGAGGGAACTGCGTGCTTCACCTGCACCATCCTTGCCCCAGGAACGAGTGGCTTAGGACCTGGGACGACAGCATGATAGCCGATGTGAGTTCTTTCTTACGCTTCCATGGAAGACGTTCCTAGGCGAGGTATCAAATATTCTATATGGAAGAGCTGCAACATCATGCTCCGCTACAACGTGTATTCTGAAAGGCGAGGAATCAGGTCCACCGAACATCTAGAACACGACCACGAGCACAAACGTACGGAAAACACTACCACAGATATGGTGTCACAGGGAATATCTCTGACCCACAATCATGCTGCAGTTGTATATCCTACGTCCCCCTTGGCTGCTTGTGCTGCACGATGTGCTTCTGCCTTGGCCTCAAGCTCGCCCCGTTTCCATGCAATGAGCTCCTCTGTCCGTTGTTCGTAGTGGTGTACCAAGTACCCCAGATAACCAAATGCACCCATGGCGATGGCGTGACCTACTAGGTCTGTAGAGGATATTGCAAGCTGAGAATGGAGAACGGGACGCGTTCATGTTGAGCACATACTTTCCGAAAGATTTCTCTTTTGTATTGCGAGCTGGCCAACACGCGATGCCAGGCCAAATGTTGAGAAGCCGAGGATGGTTGTGATGAGTGCCATGGGTGTTTTGTTGCTGTTCGACGCTGAAGACGATGCGGAGACTGTCGGCGATGTTGTAAGTTAGAGACACGAATGGGGAAGGAGGATCAACATGGACAAATAGACCCCTGCTCCCCGATCCTTGATAACTTCAGGATGACTTGCAACTCTTTGCGATTCTCTTGTTCGGTCTTCATCACGCTCTCCGTTAAAGTCCAGCAGTAGTATATTATCTATCGGAATGTCCTCATCGACCGATACCACGTCCTCCTCTGCGCCCCATCACGCGGATCCTGCAGTCCCGTTGGACGCGAACGCGGTCGTGTTGACTTCAGAAGAGAAGTCTGCAGTTGAAACGAAGCTTCAGACAGCGCGCGAAAAGAAAGACGTCGCAGATACAGCGTTCAAGACTGGCGATGTCATGAGTGGTACGTGGTATTCATCCTCCTCTTGTGGCACGCCTCAATTGAGATTTGTTCTAGCACTAAGATCGTATCATGAGGTATAGACCTATCGGTTGCTCGATGAGGATTGACGCTCAGTATTTGACTAGTCCCTCATGTTTCTTCATGGACTCGACAAGTATGTGGATCGAGACCCGTATCCAACAGCCTAGCCCCTGACTCGCACCAACATCTTTCAGGAACGCGCTCAAGTCACTTGGGATGGTTGGGCCCCCTCCACCTCCGACATCCGCTGTTGATCAAGCTGCAAGCGCCAAGGATGAAAAGACCGAGGTTCGTGACTATCCTGTTCTGCCTCACAGTTATGTTGACTGGCCATAGGTCGATGTCATGCTCGAAAAGATCTACGCGAACATGTCAGCATGCCATATCAAACAGGGAAACTGGAAGCGTGCTGTAGATACCGCTGATAAGGTAGGCTCCGTATACTTTGACGCCCGAAAGAATATGCCTGAGATTGTACAGGCGATCGCGAAGAATCCGGCCAACTCCAAAGCACTTTTCCGGAAAGGCAAGGCGTTGGGTGAACTAGGGTTCTTCGAGAGAGCAGAGGGGGCTCTTTTAGAAGCAAAAAAGATCGCTCCAAGCGGTACGTCTGTCTGATTTCACGGTGATCATGCGCGAATCATATCACGTGGATATAGAAGCACCCCAGGTGGACGCAGAGCTTGCGCGTCAACGTACTGCAGACCGCGAGAGACAGAAGGCTTCCGATCAGAAGATGAGAGGTAGGTCTACGGCTCGAGATATTTCTTCTACACACTCACCATGTCGTCTGGCAGGATGGCTATCACGGGATAAGAAGTCTGAAGTCAAGTCTGAAACGGCTGCATGAGTTTCAAACTCGCGGGGCCACTCAGGCTGTATCATCGGTGTAGACAATTATAAGATACCATCATATTGACCACGATCGGTGCACTTGGACAATAAGCGTGAATGAACTGCGCGAGTTTTGTAAGGAACGATTGACTGTCAAGCAGGTGTTTTCTACTTTGCATGTGAATTCGGCACTTGAACTTGACTTGGGTTCGCCTCCGGTCGTAACGGACCGGCAACTGCAATGTTCCTGACAAGTCCTGGATCTGAGACAGCTATAAGTGTCCAACCCCACTTTACCGACTGTCAATTAACTTCCTCGGGTCTGCACTATGGGTCAAGATACTCCGTCGTCGAAGCTTGCTCGTGACGATTCGCTCACTGTCGTCGACAACCGCACCGGAAAGCAATACAAAGTACCGTGCGTTCAAGCTTACGTTCTCCTTGTCCCCCGTCGAGCTCACCCTCCTGAACAACAGAATCAACAACAACGCCATCCCTGCTACCTTCTTCAAGTCCATCCGCGCTTCTCCCGGTCCAAAGGGCAGAGCAGAAGACGAGTCTGAACGCGGCCTACGCGTCTCCGACAGAGGATTCCTTAACACAGCTGTCATCGAGAGTAGCATCACCTACATTGACGGTGACAATGGAATATTGCGCTACCGGTTCGTCTTCATTTCACGCCCCGCCCCGCTCCTCACTGAACATCTTTTCCATTGACAGAGGATACCCAATCGAGCAGCTCGCATCTCAGTCGACGTTCCTAGAGTGCTCGTACCTCCTCATTTATGGTGCCCTCCCTTCCCGGGACCAGCTTACCCACTTTGAGCGTGAAGTTTTGCATCATGGGGTGATGCACGCAGACGCTGCTGGGTTCTTCCGCGCGTTTAGGTATGACGCTCACCCGATGGCCATCCTCACCAGTGCGTTCGCGTACTTGGGATCTTACTACGGCGAGGCGAACCCGTCCTTGCAAGGTACGTATGCTAGTCTTTCGTTAGTTGATTCAATGATGTTGATACGTGTCCTTCTTTTTCCAAAGGCCAGAATTTGTATACTAGAGGTGCAAAGGGAGACCGGGATGCATTGCAGAACATGGACAAGCAGATATACAGGCTCATAGGCAAGGCGACGACGCTTGCTGCGATGGCATACCGTGTTCGACAAGGTAGGGAGTTTGTCGTACCTCCGACAGGCATGAGTTATGCGGAATCGTACGTACACTTCTTCATACAAAGAACACCATCCAGGAACTAAATTCATGGACCAGATTCCTTTACCAACTCGACCATCTCTCGCACAGTGACACGTTCCCGGCCTCGAGTGGTTCTGGTGGATATAAGCCCCACCCAGTTCTCGTCCGGGCCCTCGATATCTTGTTCATCCTCCATGCTGATCACGAGATGAACGCGTCGAGTACCACTGTCTTGCAAACTGGGTCGTCTCTCCCTGACCCTTACAGCGCAATCGCGGCAGGCTGTGCTTCGCTATAGTAAGCAGTTCTTGTAATATGCTGGATGGAAGCACTCACTTCGTCCGTTACACGTAGTGGTCCACTTCACGGTGGTGCAAATGAAGCTGTAATCCGGATGCTCATATCGATCGGAAAGTGTGTCCCTCACTTGGCGACAACCTTTCTGAGAGCGTAAGGGCTAATATGTGAATTCCAGCGCCGAGAATGTACCAGCCTTCCTTGCAGCGGTGAAGCGTCGGGAGAAAGTATTGAGTGGGTTTGGACATCGCATTTACAAGACGGTATGTCCTCGCATTTGGCTTGGATGGCCTAAGCTCAACTCACTGAACTCTGCTTTCTCCATTCATAGTCAGACCCTCGATCGTTCATCATCCGGAAGGTCGCCGACGAAGTCTTTGCTGTGTATGTTGGCCATTTTACTTGGACTGAAGCTGAGAGCCGTCTAAACATCGACTCCTTATAGCACTGGCACCGACCCATTGCTGAAAACTGCGATGGCATTACACGATGCGGCCCTTAAAGATGACTATTTCGTCTCAAGGAAGCTTGCCCCCAATGTTGATTTCTGGAGGTGGGTTCATACCTTTGGAGTCGTAGATGAATATTGACGGGATTGTTTAGCGGGTTGATCTATCGTGCGATGGGTATGTGTCAAGGTACTTCGAAGTACTATGCAACTTGATCAGTATATCAGGTTTCCCGATGGACTTTTTCCCCGTTCTGTTCGTCGTTCCCCGTGTCGTGGGATGGCTCGCCCATTGGCGTCAGGTACTTATATTTCCATAGTCCCCCTTTGGCCTTTACTGATTCCGGACATTTAAATGCATAGATGATGTTGTCCCCTGAAGGTGTCAAGATATGGCGCCCAAGACAGCTCTACGTTGGCCCTTCAGAGAGACCGTTCGTTCCGATTGAAGAACGCCAGGCGGTCGAGGGTACTGGGAAGGAACCAAGCAAGGTGGTGCACTCTGGGTGAATATTTTTGATTGTTTGTTGATCTGACATATTGCTGATGCATCGTGTGTTTCATGTGTAGAATGACGAAGAGACGCAGACTCGTGGAAGAGGTTGGGGCCGGAGCTGTTAAGAGTAAACTTTAGTGCGGTTACCGAACGCGACATATTCTCGATCCCGAATAATGTAACGTATCTCCGAGCCTCAGTCAGGCGGTCGCCCTGTCGTCGATTCGAAGCCTGTGCATGACGCACGCATCTTCATCTTCATATTATTAGTTGCCTCGCCGCGCACGGTGATCAATGCAACGGTCATGAAAGGGCTCCACGATGCATACAAACCTCAGCATCGTTTTTGTCTTGTCTGGTCCAACAATCGGATCAGAACATTTCGGTTGCGTGCATACCTCGTTTTACGGAACTACAGTGGGCCCTTGTTCGTCCCTCGGCTCTGTCATGCCTTCGTGAAGTGGCGGTGCAACTTTGAGAGCCTCCCTACAACATAGTGCATGACGGTGAAGAGAACAATATACATCCTCCACAAAATCACTCCAAGTAATTCAACGAGTCCTGGCAACGAATCTCGACGTTGTTAACGGCCAGCACCGCCCGGACAAGCGTGTCAAAGGGATCAAGGGGAATTTTTGTTGATCGGGGTTCGAATATAAATTTGGTTGTGAAGGCGGGAGCATTTGTAGGTGCGGCAATCGCATTTCTTTCCTCGTCTCCGTCTTTTCTTTCTTCACCCTCTTCCACTTACTAGCTGCAGGCTGCTTCATATCCGCTCTAGTATATATACCTCCCTCTCTCCTTAGAACATCTCACATATTTGAGCAAACATGTTCTCCACACTCTTTTCCGTCACTCTCCTTGTCGCTCTCATCCAAACCGTCCTCGCTCAGTCTGGTTTCTCGATCGACACACCAGCCTTCGTCCAGGTCTGTTATTCGCTTTCCCTCTGCGGTATCCTCGCCTGAACCCCACCCAAGTGCCAGGAGGCTCAGATTACTTGGACTGCTTCGGTTGCACCATATGACGTAGTCGTCGTTCCTGCCGATGACCCATGTGGTGATGCCATGTGAGTGCTGTAATAATATGCTTGCTAGCGAGCGTCATTCCTTACTCTTTACAGTGTCGACCTAGGCAACCAGACCTCTTTGGCGACGACTTTCAAGGTTGACATTGCTGCTGGCACTCAGGTCATTCTCTACATTGAGGATGCCGCTGGCAACTCAGCTTGGAGTGGAACCGTACGTATTTTTTTTCGCGACATCAATTCATTTTTCACTAATTCTCTCCTCAATCGCCATAGATCACCGTTGGTGGCAGCAACGACGCCTCTTGCTTGCCCGCAACTACCTCTTCCGCTGCTGCTGCCGCCATCACTCCCACTGGGTAAGTTTTCGCTTCGGATCACTTGCCCGGGTTCTAACTCGCTTCGTAGTATCACTGTTCCCGCTTCGGCCATTCCTCCCACCCCCGCAGGTGGCGCAGCACCTTCCTCCTCCCCTTTCGCTCCTGCCGGTGCCGCTAACGCTGGTATCGCCCCTGCTTCGGGAGCTCCCTCTACTCGTCACCTCAGCGCTATCGCTGTTGTTGGGTCTGCGCTCCTTTCCGCAGCCATTTTCGCTCTCTAGGTGACCGATACCCGGATTCATTAAATCCCCATCAATATTTGATGGTGATACCCGTCGTGCATCGCATCTTAATGATGCGACTATCCCAGTGATAACTTTTCTGCTTTAACCCTCTTCGGGGCTGGTTTCAGTGCTACATTCTTTTCTCACTTGCAATCTCTTCTGTTTATATCTGACTTAAGGCGGGTTGTGCTATATCTCTCTGTTCAGCTAGATCTCGAGCAGCTGGTGTTTTACTTAAGGGTGTAAGGTTTTTTGCTTCCTCTGGGCTTGGGTTGGTTGGATGGGCTTCTCACTTTATATCGGGGGAAACTTTCTGGTCAACGTGACGATAGTAATTCCTCGATACCTTCTCGGGCTGGTAATTGTTGGTAGCTCATTCCGCAGACCTCGATCATGTAACACTCGGATGAATCAACACACCTTGAAATTTTACCATGCTGGAAGGAATGTCCAATGTTTGATGGAATTGGTGAGTCATTATTGATGCATCTGGCCATTGGCGAGTTCCCTTTAGAGTGTACGCCGTTGTCTCCTAAAGTTTCTGCCAACGGGGGAATCAAGGAGAAGAACACATGATGGCATATGCCGTACAAGGTTTTGTCAGATAAGATTTGCCCTGCCTCATACCTACATAAGATAAAGAGCGTTCATGAGGTTCGCACTGAGCGTCGTTGTCTCCCACAGCGTTTGCACTCATGTCCGTCTGGGACATTACAGGTGATCTGCGTCTGCCTTGCCTTGCGGTGGCGACGCTGGCGATGCTCGGTATCGTCTTTGCGAGACGATCGCGGCAACGTTCCTTAGTACACCAGCTCCCCCCTGGTCCCCCTGGGAAGCCAATTGTCGGTAACCTTTTCGATGCAGACCCAGATTTCCCTTTCCTAACCTACACAGAATGGGGACATGTTTATGGTCAGTCATAACTTCTGATGCCCGCGCGGTCAATTTGACGTCCTTGATGATACAGGGGACGTGGTGTATTCCCGATTTCTCGACCAGAACGTTGTCATCCTCAACTCGGAGACCGCATGCAAGGACCTACTTGATAAACGTTCAAGCATCTACTCTGATCGTATGGATACCTCGGGCCTAGAGCCGTATGTTCCTCCTTTATCTCGGGCCTTTATCTCCCCCTCAGGTCATTCACCATCTTTCGCCACAGGTATGGATGGAATTGGGCTACAGTGACGCTGAGGTACGGCGATATGTGGCGTCAAGCTCGCCGAATTTTCCGTCAGAGCTTCCGGCCGGAAGCTGCCACGGTGTACCAACCCGTCCAAATGGAGAAATCGAAGCAGCTTCTCGCCAACATTGCTCGCAAGCCCGCGAGTTTCATGGCTCACATTAAGTTGTCAGTATGTCCTGTCCTGCCCTGTGACTTGTTCACCACCCCGGTTGAGTGACGGTGTTGGGAGCTCATTGAAACAATATGTCTCACGGGTGATCTATATCAACAGGTATGCAGCCTCTATCAGCATGTCTGTGGTGTATGGCTACGACACGAGCGATCCCGATGACAAGATGATTGCGTTGATCGAGGACGGCATCAAGTATAGCCTCATGGTGTTGTCCTCACAAAGAGCGACGGTTTTGCGGTACTTTCCTTGGGGTGGGTGAACTGTATGCAACCTTCCTCGTCTTATTGAACTGGGTCTTCCCAGTGTTAAGTATTCCAGACTGGCTTCCTGGGAGCTGGATGAGGAGGGAGGCGGAGGCGTCTCGAAAAGTGAGCGTTGAAATGGTTGATGTACCATACCAACATTCCAAGGCATCGCTGGTAAGAATTTTGAAACTCCAAGTCTCGCTCTCGTGTGACTTGCTATGTTAGAATTCGTCGTTGTCGTCCCCCCTTTCTTCCTTGGTTTCTGATAACGTTGGAAGGTTTGGCAACAAGGGATCGGCAGACCAAGAGGAAAAGGATCTGAAATATGCGTGTTCATCCGCTTATGCTGGTGAGCCTGGTCTCAATAACCTCAAAGGATGTCATCCTCATGGTGGAATCATTTAGCGGGTGTGGAATCGGTGCTCGTTCTCGTTCTTGTTTGTGTCTACACATCGCTGATGCTTCTGCATAGACCGCCGCGACGATACAGTTCCTCATACTGGCAATGGTACTATACCCTCATGTCCAAGATCTAGCCTATCGCGAAATCACTTCTGTCGTTGGGTATGATCGCTTACCTAACTTCAGTGATAGGGCCTCCCTGCCTTACGTCGAAGCAATTGTGAGGGAAGTGCTCAGATGGCAACCGACTTTCCCGTTAGGTGGGTTCACAAGTTCTATGACGATAATATTTGCATTGACCACTTGTGCGATCAGCGGCCTTCCCTCATGCCTCTACCGAGGATGATGTCTATAAGGGCTACTTTATCCCCAAGGGTACGTTAACTAAACACAGGTTTATGGATTCTTTGACCCAGTAACACCAGGAACCATGGTCGTCGCCAATACATGGTGAGGTCACGGTAGTGGGGTTCATGCGTCGCCTATCTTACACTTTGCTCTTGTTCCATGATAGGGCAATAACTCGGAACCAAACACTATATCCTAATCCATCCGAATTTCGACCAGAACGGTTCCTTGACGGTAATGGTTGCCTAAATGATGATGACCCCGGACGCTACGTTTACGGGTGGGGCAGGTTCGTCAACATGTTTCTTTCCTTTCTTTCGGTTTTGAGAGTGTGTACCCCTTCCAGGCGGATATGTCCGGGTAGGTACGTGGCTGATGCGTCAGTATGGGTAGCGATAGCGCATATCCTCGCTACATTCCGCATTGAGAGGGCCAAGAATGAACAAGGTCAAGATGTGCAGTTTGAGCCGACGTTCACTACATTCATGTCTCGGTATGTCTTGTTCATTGTCGCTCACTTTCGCCTTCATCATGATCACCCTGAATAGGCATCCAAACCCCTTCCCCTGTACCTTTGTTCCCCGTTCCGCTAATTGAACATGAGAAAATGATGCAATGATGTTCGTTACGATCAATGAAATCCGTTTGTTGTATGCTTCTTTTTTTTTTCTCGGAGGCTGTATCGCTACCTCGTCTGTATCAATCTCAGTGCAGGACAACCTTTGAATGGTGTTACGAGTTTACG
>JBBPJZ010000589.1:0-16805 GCA_038089015.1 Chalciporus aff. trinitensis | reverse complement strand
AGGACTATATAAACCCCAAGGGACTGACTGGGAAACCCCCAGTTTAGTTCACTTGGAGATTTCCTCTTCAACTGCTCTCTGCTCGCCGCTGTAGTGCCTTCGCACCTTCAGCATTTACTCTGCTCATTACCTACTGGTTCTTGTGTAGACTTGATTCAACTCTTTGGTTGTTTTGAGTCGTTTCAATTTCGATGATAGAGGAGGCAGTGCATCTCACCCCTGATCAGTATCCTAATAAGCCAGCTCTGCTGATCAACCTTGGGAACTCGTTATCTTGTCGTTTTGAGTGGTATGGCAACCCCGAGGACATCAACAAGGCGATTTTGATGCATGAGGAGGCAGTCCATCTCACCCCTGATCATCATCCCAACAAGCCAGGTCGGCTGAACAATCTCGGGAACTTGTTATCTCATCGCTTTGAGCGGGATGGCAACATCGAGGACATGAACAAGTCGATTTCGATGCATGAGGAGGCAGTCCATCTCACCCCTGATCAGCATCCCAACAAGCCAGCTCTGCTGACCCACCTTGGGATCTCACTCATTTCACGGTTCATGCACTTTTCCACTCCTTCCGATCTCTCTGCTGCTACTTTTCACTTCTCAGTGGCTGCTCAAACCCCCACAGGTCCTACTTCCATCCGCTTTAATGCCGCTCGCCGTTGGATTTCATCTGCCCATTTAGACGTCAACTCCAAGGTTTTACTTGATGCATATTCTACTGCTATCAACCTCATTCCCGAACTCGCATGGCTCGGCCTGCGTCTTGCAGAACGTCACCGTCTCCTCCGAGGTGCTGCTGATACAGCACGAGATGCTGCGACTGCGGCCGAAGCTGGCTACCCCGAGATGGCTGTTGAGTGGCTTGAACAAGGCCGCTCAGTTGTCTGGAGCCAATTCCTCCAGCTCCGCAGCCCAGTGGACGAGCTCCGTGCAGAGCATCCAGCCCTTGCAGATCAATTTCAGAATATCTCTCAAGAGCTCGAGTGGGCTGGTTCTCGTGAGAATGCCGCTTCCCACCAGCCACTAAATGACTTGGGTGCTTCCACGGTCTCACTGGAGAGAGAAACCCAGAGACACCACGAGCTTGCCCTCTCGCGAGAAAAACTCCTTGCTAAAATTCGATCTTTGCCAGGACTCGACCGGTTCTTGCTCCCGAAGACTGTCCAACAACTCGCTGCCTCGGCTCACTCTGGTCCCGTGGTGTACCTCAATGCTAGCGAACAACGATGTGATGCATTCGTTGTCATGCCAGATCTCCGGGGTGTTCTCCATGTTCCGCTTCCCGATATCAGTTATCCATTGGTCGAGGAGATGCACAAGCTACTCCGTCTCCTACTCAAGGGGAATCGGCTCATTATCTCACGTGACGACATCCCCGTCCTTCTCTTCTCCGAAGAGGAACTAGAAGATGGCGTCAAACACAGTGACAGGGCGGCCAAAACCAAACCACAACGAACCGAAGGCTATACTCCTGACGAGCTCTTTCGATTCATTTTGGCGCGCCTGTGGGAGAAAGTTGTAAAGCCAGTTCTCGACGTCCTTGGCTTTTCGGTACGTCATCTATATGAAAGCTGAAATTGACATGTAACGGAGCTTTGCATACTCTCAGACCCCTCCAACGAATGGCGAAACGTTGTCCCGCATCTTTTGGTGTCCAACGGGCCCCTTCGCTTTCCTACCCATACACGCTACTGGCATTTACCATTCAACCAAACCAGGAACCAAACTCTCTGAATTCGTTATATCCTCATACGCCTACTCTCAGCGCTCTCGCACCATCTCCTCACAGCGTCACCTCATCTGGTATTCGACTCGTTGCTGTCCCGCAGCCACTGACAGACGGGCTGGCTCACCTAGCCTCTGTGAAGGAGGAGATTGACCATGTCAGGACTTTGTCCGCTGGCTCCCCGTTTGTGGGCTTTCAAGAGTCTCATGGAACAGTTGAGGCTGTGTTGGAAAAGATGGAGGGGCCCAATTCCGACTGGGTTCATTTCCCGTGTCATGGCGTGCAAGACCCCGATAATCCGCTCGATAGTGGGCTTTGCCTCGCGGACTCTCGTCGCCTCAAACTCTCCGATATTATTCGTTTGTCCCGTCCACGGGGTGGCCTTGCGTTCCTTTCCGCTTGTCAGACCGCACAGGAAGACGAAGACCTGTCCGAAGAATCTGTCCATCTTGCTGCGGGCATGCTTCTCGCCGGCTACGACAGTGTCATTGCAACAATGTGGGCGATCATGGACCGTGACGCACCAAGAGTGACCGAGGATGTATACGGATATCTCTTCCGACATGGCAAGGTGCCGGATAGCACTGAGGCTGCAGAAGCATTGCACCATGCCGTCCGGCATCTCCGTGACTCAGGCGCAAGTTTTTCTTCGTGGGTTCCGTTCATCCATGTCGGTATCTAACGTATAGTTGTCTCTTTGATCATCTGCACGCATTTCACACAATATTGTAGATTTATAGGCTTGTGATTCCGCTCTGTGTACTATACGTTGCACTGTCTCTACCACTTGTAACATACATGCATACCTCCTTCGAGTTCTTCCATATTGTCGTGATTGATGGTCGTTGACCTGCTAGCTCCTGACTTGGTCGTGGCTGCTTCAAGACCCGGATGCATCGCGATCTCGCCATGTCGTTAGTGGGACGATTGCTCATAATGGGATTTATGATGGTAATCAAGACCCGTTCGTCGACCATAGTTGCGCGATGGAGGCGATGTTTAGGGAAAACGCCCGGAGATGACGCTTCCCGTGGATGAGTGAGGATCTTCCGACCAAAGACATTTGACGTACCTGCACCCCCTCATTCCGAACGGTAAGTAACTCGAGATACTCCCCGGAACAGACACGATCTGATAACACGACTGCTACTATGTAACAGTCCTACCAAAGGTATCAAAACAACGAGCTGCTCCGTGTATCATGGCATCAGCTCTTCCACCAACACCGTCACGCCGTGGACACAGCGACCACACTGCACTTTGACCCCCAGTATGAACGGGCGGTGTAGTCATTAGGCCTTCCTGTGGAGACTCACTCCTTGCGTATGCTACCCTGTGTCCATGCTTCTTTACAATTCGCTGTAAAAATTCCCTCACAGAGGAATTGTTCTTGTAGTCTTCGCGCCTTTCATCTCATTGCTGTGACTGGCGACTCAACAGGATTACTACTCCGACCACTTCCTTCCTTTGTTTTGTCGCCATGGATGACTACGATCCAGTCTCAACCTTGACCTCCCTGCAACTACGACCCACTGGAAAGAGAAAAAGATCTGAATCTGAATCACACCTTTCTGATCACAATGACCTCCAACGTGTTTCAATAACTCGTACGTTGCAATCTATGGAAGATTTATGAGATCGCAAACCATGTTCCTATAGACATCCTTGTGACAGACATTGTTGCTGGCCTCCGTCGCACGCCAGCAAGCTTCTATGTTACTGTAGAAATTGATGGGAAGATCACTGAAACTTCGATGAAGTCCGTGTGTGTGGGTAAAGATATGGTAGAATGGGACGAAGAGATCACCCTGTGAGCTTTTATCCTTTCCACTCACGCTACTGTTACTGAGTGAAAACCACCAGTCCACTCGAACGATCATATGTGATTTTGTTCAGGGTCTATGCATCCGTTGAGCTTGGACCTAGGCTTGGAAATGGAGAATTACTTGGTCAATTCGGGATCACTGTTGGAGAGGTGATTAATGACAACGAACTATATCTGCATGAGTACAGTGGTGCTGGTATCCATACGACACTCTCTTAATATCTTGTTACAGGGATGACACCCCCGGTTTCCAGCGACGACGATGTTTTACTGCCTCGCCCTTCTCTGAGGATCACCACCGAACGGCGTATTTGCAATGTCGGCGAATCCGTACCAAGTCTTGATGTAAGTACCGCATTGGTCTTGTTGTTGACACATCCTTACCTTATGCCAATAGCTAGCAGAGACAGACACTAGCGAGCTGGCACAGCTCACCGATGCTGGACATCGTGCTCTCGCATGCTACTGCAACCGCCAGGACCGAAGGGATCTCGACGAAGCTACCACGTGTTTCGAGCGCGTCCATGACTTATGCCCCCCAAATTACACCCATCGCTCCTCCGTACTCTTCAATTTAACTACCGCGTTGTTCATCTATTGTCAAGCCGTTGCATATCCCAGTCTAGATGTTCCAATCAGATTGTATCAGGAGGCGCTCCTGCTTCGCCCCGAGGGTCATTCAGACCACTGCACGACAGCGCTCGATCTCGGGTTAGCTCTCTTGGCACGTTTTCAGAGGCGAGGCAATGATGAAGACAGGATGATGGCCAAGGATTTGGTCTCTAGGGTATTGGAGCTCTGTCCGGTGGAGGGTTACACATATGGAGCAGCATCCCTCGCACTGCAAATGGCCGAAATCCCCTTGTCCACACACACTGTAGCACCTGTGGACTCTGAGATAGACGGTGCAGAAGTTAGTGACGAGGAGTAGATACGATGGGGACTGACAGTGTTGCCGGTTCTGTCGGATCGGAATCCTAGGCGGCCTGTGCTCCTAGCTCACTTTGCGGAGTTGTTATATCATCGCTTTGAACAGCATGGCAACATCAAGGACATCAACGAGTCTATTTCGATGTTCGTGGAGGCGGTGGATCTCACCCCCAATCACCATCCCTCCAAGCCAGGTTGGCTGAACAACCTTGGCTGCTCGTTATGTTGTCACTTTGAGCGGCATGGCAATGTCGAGGACATCAACAAGTCCATTTCGATGCAAGAGGAGGCAGTCCATCTCACCCCCGATGGCCATCCCTCCAAGTCATATTGGCTGAGCAACCTTGGGATCTCGTTATGTCGTCGCTTTGACCGGTTTGACAACCTTGAAGACATGAACAAGTCCATTTCGATGCTTGAGGAGGCAGCCCATCTCACCCCCGAGCACCATCCCGACAAGGCATCTCTACTGAACAACCTCGGGTCTTTGTTATCTCGTCGCTTTGAGTGGCATGGTAACGTTGAGGACATGAACAAGTCGATTTCGATGCTTGAGGAAGCAGTCCATCTCACCCCCGAGCACCATCCCTCCATGCCAGGTTGGCTGAGCAACCTCGGGAACTCACTATCTCGTCGCTTTAAGCGGAATGGCAACGTCGAGGACATCAACAAGTCCATTTCGATGCTCGAGGAGGTAAACCATCTCACCCCCGATCATCATCCCCGCAGGGCAGCTCGGCTGAGCAACCTCGGGAACTCGCTATCTCGTCACTTTGAGCGGCATGGCAACGTCGAGGACATCAACAAGTCCATTTCGATGCTTGAGGAAGCAGTCCATCTCACCCCCAAGCACCATCAGCTCAACTGAACAACCTCGGGAACTCGTTATCTCATCGCTTTGAACGGCTGGGAAACGTTGAAGACATGAACAAGTCTATTTCGATGCTTGAGGAGGCAGTGCATCTCACCCCCACTCACCATCCCTTCAAGCCAGGTGAGCTGATCAACCTCGCAAGGTCGCTCACTGCACGCTTCATGTGTGATGCCGATTCTTCCGATCTCTCCGCTGCTACTTTCCACCTCTCAGTGGCCGCTCGAAGTCCCACAGGCCCTGCTTCTATCCGCTTTGGGGCCGCTCGCGCTTGGATTTTATCTGCACACATAAAAGCCAACACCGAGGCTTTACTTGATGCATATACTACATCTATCAGCCTCATTCCCGAACTTGCATGGCTCGGCCTGCCTCTTGTGGAACGTCACCGTCTCCTCCGCGATGCTGCTGATACAGCACGAGATGCTGCTGCGACTGCAGCCAAAGCTGGGTGCCCTGAGGTGGCTGTCGAGTGGCTTGAACAAGGCCGTTCAGTTGTCTGGAGTCAATTCCTCCAGCTCCGCAGCCCAGTGGACGAGCTCCGTGCAGAGCATCCGGCCCTTGCAGATCAATTTCAGAACATTTCTCTCGAGCTTGAGCGAGCTAGTTCTCGTGAGAATTCCGCTTCCAACCAGCTGCTGGATGCCTTGGGTGCTTCCACGCTCTCACTGGAGAAAGAAACTCAAAGGCACTATGAGCTTGCCATATCTCGAGAAAAGCTCCTCGCTAAGATTTGATCCTTGCCAGGCTTCGACCGGTTCCTGCTCCCGAAGACTGCCCAGCAACTCGTTGCCTTGGCCCACTCTGGTCCCGTGGTGTACCTCAATGCTAGCAAACAACGATGTGATGCATTCGTTGTCATGAAAGATCCCGGGGGTGTTCTTCATGTCCCGCTTCTCGATATCACCTATTCATTAGTCGAGGGGATGCAAAAGCTACTTCATTTCTTACTCAAGCTGAAGTACCCCGTTGGCTCACCTGACGACATCCCTGCCCTTCTCTTCTCCAAAGAGGATCATGCATTGCAGGACCTGCTTAGTTTGCTGTCGCTAGAAGATGCCACAAAACGCAATGGCAGAGCAGTCAAACATAAATTGCAGCGAACTGAAGGATCCACTCCTGACGAACGCCTTGAATCCATTTTGGCATGCCTCTGGAAGAAAGTTGTAAAGCCAGTTCTGGATGCCATTGGCTTTTCGGTACGTCATCCATATGAAAGCTGGAGTTGACTGTGATAGAACATTGCATATTCTCAGATCCCACCATCGGACGGTGAAAGGTTATCCTGCATCTTTTGGTGTCCGACGGGCCCCTTCGCTTTCCTACCAATACACGCTGCCGGCATTTGCCATTCAACTAAACCTGGTATCAAACTCTCCGACTTCGTTATATCCTCCTACACACCCACTCTTAGCATTCTCGCATCATCTCCTCAGGTCATCACCTTATCCAGTATTCGCCTTGTTGCTGTCCCGCAGCCACCGACAGTCGGGGGGGAACCCCTACCCTGTGTGAAGGGGGAGATTGATCATATCAGGACTTTGTCTGCTGGCTCCCCATATGTAACCTTTCAGGAGTCCTGTGGAACGGTCAAGGCCGTGCTGGAAAAGATGGAGGGGCCCAATTCCGACTGAGTTCATTTTGCATGTCACGGCGAGCAAGATCCCAATAACCCGCTCGATAGTGGACTTTGCCTCGCAGATTGTCGTCGACTTAAACTCTCCGACATCATTCGTTTATCTCGTCCACGGGGTGGCCTTGCATTTCTTTCCGCCTGTCAGACCGCACAGGGAGATAAAAACCTGTCCGAAGAATCTGTCCATCTCGCCGCGGGCATGCTTCTCGCCGGCTACGACAGTGTCATTGCAACGATGTGAGCGATCATGGACTGCGACGCACCGAAAGTAACCAAGGACGTGTACGGACATCTCTTTCGGGATGGCAAGGTACCGGAAAGCACGGAGGGTGCAGAAGCACTGCACTACGCCGTCCGTCATCTCCGTGACTCAGGCGCATCCTTTTTTTCGTGGGTTCCCTTCATTCATGTCGGTATCTAAGGTCTGGTCGTCTCTTCGGCCCTTTGCACGCATTTTCACATTGTAGATCTATGGACCTGTGCTTCCGTTCTGTGTACTATACGTTTCATTGTGTCTAGCACTTGGAACATGCATGTATACCTTCTTCGAGTTCGTCGCTACTTTAACTTGCTCTCCTCGCATACGGTGAATCTCTCAGACTTCTGCATCTTGCCTTGACAGTACCTTTGAGTCGGAATACCCGTTTCGTTAACTCTTCCCGTCTCCAGGAACAATTTCGGCGCCATGCGTCCCTGAGACGAAGGTTGAAGTGGTGGACGCGGAGGTTCCACTGTTTCTGGCAGAGGATGAGCCGTGTTGAATACAGAATGGAACAGAAGCCCGAGAGCGTGGCCGTCTGCTGCACGGAATATGAATTGCACCATAATGCGACGCGAAAGAAACCTACTCTTCGGCGTGGGCCAGCCACTCTTCTTGACCTCAAGAAGCACATGATATCGTTCCTGGAAGCAAGCCACCCATAGTCAAGATTGGATTAACGAGAAGCAATAGGTTGAACAAACCCACTCACATACTACATCCTCGCCTTTGAGATTACTCAACATTTCGAAACTGGCTAGCTTCCATGCTTCTATTCCACGGACAGCGATATATAGCATCGGGATGTATGTTGCCGTGCGTTGACGTAGCGGAATCGTTGGTGAACGCAAGAGCTTCCTACGACAGCATAGTTTTCAACGGAATCGAAACAAAACATGCATGGTTGGCTTACCGATATGCGATGTAATCCCCACATTAATCAATCTGCCTCACCTACTGGCTCTTGGATCCCCATGCCCGTAATGCGGCCGATAGTGGCCGCACAAGCTCGGTCACGATACGTATAGCGCTGTCAAAGTTGACGACATCAATGAATTTGAGTAGGCCGGGATGTTGGACACTTCATAGTTTGTAT
The DNA here is from genome assembly GCA_038089015.1 of Chalciporus aff. trinitensis. Taxonomy (NCBI): domain Eukaryota; kingdom Fungi; phylum Basidiomycota; class Agaricomycetes; order Boletales; family Boletaceae; genus Chalciporus; species Chalciporus aff. trinitensis. The sequence goes on along the minus strand of JBBPJZ010000589.1, from coordinate 8,460 downwards.
AGAGCATTCTTCGCGAGAGGAATCGTAGACTTGTTGTGCAGGTGAGCGAGATCGTGTTCGAAGACCGACATGGGACTCCCGTTTTCCTATGAACTGAGGGGGTCCGTTCATATACCAAATGAGATAGTAACGAGGACGGTACACGTTTCATGGCATCAGACAAGACCCATAACGTGTCGCAAGATGCGACTTTGAACCGAGAATGAAGGTTTGAATTGATGGCCGAATTCTCAGCCTGTTCTGAGCGAGCGTTGAAACAGCCGCAGAACCTATTGGGTTGTGTAGGTAGTCCATCGGTGGGGCGAAAAAGTAGTCTGAAATCGAGAATGGAGATGAGGATGTCCAGTATCGCGTCGAGTGAGAGAGTCACAGTATTTGTGCCAAATCGTGGACAGGCCTAGGTTGCAACTGCTTCCGTTAGTCCATCTCCGGAGCCATGGATGGGCGTTACTTTGCACAGTGAAAGGGTGCGTTCTCTAGGTAACTGCATCAATTGCGCCAGTGTCATGCTGAAATGCACTTGCTCGTCGTAGACGTCGCTTGTGGAGGTGCTGGGACTGCTGGGGCTTCTGAGTCCCATTAAAACAATCATGATGTGTACAACAAACATGAAGGGTCACCTTACACCCATTCAATTCAGACCACTTTGACTCCAGACTGTGTAGTATGTGGATTGCACCTCGCGTGTACGCCATCTTCAAGTTCGCTGAATAAACCGTGTTTCGCCTGCAGGGACGCTCACCCTTTGTACTTCTTGTCCCACACCGTTCATAAACACATCGCTGCAGAAACTACGCTTGGTCATTGTGCCTCTCATCTGGTCGCTATTCATGAACCTATCTGCACTTTTTCGTGGCCTATTTCCTCATGCACTTGCAAATGAACAGACAACAGTCTCGAGCGGGTGATGTATGTAGCGGTGCAGCTACAAATATGGAGGATCTCTCACTCACGTCTGCGCAGATATCTGCATGAAAGATGTTGCTACTTGCCTCTGTCGTATGCTAGCAGGCTTCCACGTTTCTGTAGAAGTTGATGATGGGACAACCACGAAGGCTTTCAACAAGCCCGCATTGGTATATGGACATATAGTAGAATGAGACGAAGAGACCATCTTGTGGGCCACTTTTTCTCTCTATTTTCACTACTGTCGATGAACTAGGATCAAGGCCATCGGAGGACTCTTCCTCCATTTCGTCCAGGGTCTGTGCATCTTGTGAACTTGGACCAATGCCCAGAAGCAGAGAGTTCTTGGGGAGATTCCAGACCGCTGTCGGAGAGATTCTTCATCGCGGCAAATTGCTTCCGAGTGTGTATAACTACCGTCATTACGATTTCCTTACTGACATCTTGTTGCAGCTATGAGCTTCATGGATATCGAACCTTGGCCACTATGCTTGTCACTCTGGTTCACCACCAAACGGCGCGATGTTTAAGTCACTGCATCCATATCAAGACCTGACGTGGGTGGCTCATTACTCTTGCTGTATGATGCACCCTCATTTTATGACAAAAGCGACCAGAGTCAGATGTAACATAAGTACCACGGGGACAACTGTGACCATCCAGTATATCTACCTGCAGTCGACCAATATCGACCTTCGAATGTAATTCCATGGAATGCCAGAACTACGGGCTGAGATAGCGCTAATTTTCTCGCGAAAATTGCCCACGGACGGAGCGAGAGGTTACCAGGCGAGAGTCGAAGAGCTCTGAGGGTTTGGCACAGCTGCAGAAAGACAATGATATCAGTGCGTATATCGGACACCATTTTGGCTTTCGTTTAACTTGGTATCACACAGCCTGAACGCCAACTGTGGGAGGCTCTTAAGAGCACAGTTTGGTCTCGTCCAGGAGCTTGTCGAAGAATTCTGTGTTGTTCTGGTGGCCCGAGGTTGCTTTCCTCCCACCGGAGGTAAAGCAGGCACGAAGAGAGAAAGGACGATTGGAGGTTGGATCCTACCAGTTCTTGGTGATATCGGATGTGCCTTATCTGTCCTATATTTCCTCGGTCTCTTGCCTAATACTGATTCGTTCGTTCGTTCGTTCGTATGCTCGTAGGGAATCCACCAGACCATATAAACAGATACCATTCATTTTTTGGATTGCTCACATTCTATTTGGGAGTAAAATTACCACTCGAGACGGAGTGGTCTGGAAAGAAGCCCGGGGTTGATCAGCCATGGACCAGCACCAGGAAAGGCGGGGCATCAGGCAGCTGGGCAACCTTGACAATATTTCAGTACGACGCACTCCGTCAAGTGTTCTGGATCCAATATCCCGCGCAATATGATACGGACTACACGAACACGATCTCACACGTGGAGTTAATGTCTATGCTCGATTCATTCGGTTCTACCCTCTCCGCGCAGACAATTGACTCTTTTTTCATCCAATTTGGCAAGGGACCGCCCAGTCATCAGTAAATTGGTCAACGTCTAATTCATGCTAATTCGGCTTAGCGAGCTTGTGAGAGCCCGGTTACCCTCGGTTAGCCCTCGGTTAGCCAAATTAGCACGAATAAGACAGAATAAGACATTGACTAATTTACTGATGCAAGGACGCGTTCACCATCCCCGAGGCGACCGTGTTCCTCGAGAGCGAGTGATGGAGACCAAGGAGCGAGAAGAAACGTTTTGAATTCAGAGGACAACTTTCCGGACCTACTTTCGTCTACCCTGTCGACAAACGGCAAAAGCAGAAGTCGTGGTTGATGGCTGCCAAAGAGAAGTGAGGCTAGCTGGAGACGTACCCGCCGCCAGTGAAATCCCCGAGAAAGTTTTCATTGCAAGAACGTCCGACGTCCGGTATTCTCTGGGCGATGGCGGTATAGGTTGAGGCTCGCCTGTCGCGTAAGTCCAAATCTGTGGATGTGCTTAAAAGTCAGACGATAGTGCAATTGTCATGTGTACAGTTGCACGACTATTTTGAGTGGAGAGGAGAACCCAGAAGGCGAGGCAGTGGTTCTCGAGATCGGTAGTAACGGAGCAGCATAGAGATCTCGAAGATCATCGGGCGTGGTGGCTGGCGTTCGAGAAGCAGCATGGGACGCCAGCGAGTCTGACGTTGAATGACTATTGTTGTAGGAGTCTACATTGATTCTACCCGTGGATGTTCTAATTGCATGTATCTTAGATTACTCGGAATTATATGATCGTAATGTTGTTCTTTACCCAAACGTGTAAACTTGTTCTGAATGTCGTAGGGAACCGACTGCTAAAATTCCATCTAGGACTGAACAGATAGCTAGGAGGAGCGTAGTCGATGAACAAAGGCATGAACACCCAAGTGTGAATGATGAGTATCGTACAAATTTTTCGGCAGTCAATAAAATAACCGTTTAGCTTGGCATTTTCGCCGTGAGGATTGATCATAACCATCGTGAGATTTGAGACCACTGACTTTCCCTTGATCCTGCATCCCGCCGGGGAGGTCCTTCGAGGAACCTCGAGCCCAAAACCCGGGACCACGCCTAGCCTCGACACACTCTCGAATCCACCCTCTCCCACGTGGAGGGACGCGGCATATGCATTGCTACTTCGTCCCTATCGACTCCATCCTGTTCGCAAGCAACGCGAACGGGGTTTGAAGACGTGAGGAGCCCGAGAGCGATTTGTTGGGGAGATGTTGGGGCATTAGGTGGTTGCACATCAGAGTAGGTTGCCTGACCGTAACCCATAGTGGCCGTTTTGATAAGGAAGAACCTGTGTCGGAGTGAGTTGATCATGTTTTTGCGTAAGTAGAGGAAGAGGAAGAGGTGGACTGACGATGTGAACTCAAACAAGGGCTTGACGTCCTCTGCTCACGGCTGGTAAGAAACCTGTGTCGACGAACTGCACCTCCTCCCCAGCGCATCTCGGTAAACGTGTGACATTTAAATGAATCGAGATCGGTGGATAGTGTGACTGCTGAGAAGGTGGCGGGAATATGAGAGGAAACGAGCGCTGCGGCTGCGAAAATATTGGTGTCACATCTGCCACGTTCAGGTTGGGTGGTATTCAAGGAGCGATGAGTTGCAAAAAAAAGACGAGCAAAAGACGTACTAGTAAGCCCTTGTCGAGAATTAGGATAACTATCCTAGGGGATAGCGAGGGGAGATAAGCACTTTGGAGACAGAATGGGAGAAAAATTAACGGAGTGATCACCATCGTGCCGTTCCCTAGATGCGGCTCTACCACACAAGAGAGGCACACTCGAGGCATCTTGAGGCAACCCGATCTACTTTCAAATCCTGCTTGTCTCGCACCACAAATCTGAGGTGCTTGCTCAATATACCTCTTCAAAGGCTTCGCGACCCTACGGGGCCGATCAAACTGAGGCAGTGGCAACGCAAACACAGCGGGAGACTGACCGCCGTATCCTTTACTGCCAAATCTTGTGGGTCGATCTTTCCGCCTGGAGATGCTGTGTCGCCTGCATATGCCCTCAGGGCCTCGGGGCGTCTGCCCCAATGTCCCCCACAACCCGAACGTGAATGAGCAAGCTGCGCTCTCAACGTTCAACCACCGTAGCTCCGCTAACCGCGCACGAGCGACTCACCGCCTGAGGAGGACGTACAAATTCCCTGCGCGGCCAATACACAACGGTACGAGAAGAGCAGCACTCTTGGTGGGTGGTAATTTAGCGAAAGGTGTCTTCGGTACGACATGGAGTTGGATTGTGTATCAGGGCAGGCTTAAGTGAAATCTGGAAGCACCTGAGACTCTGAGAGGTCGTTGAAACGTCACTAATTCGCAGAGAGTACAGTATGAATGAAAGGATACCTTGCAATGTTATGGCCACATTGGTTCAAAGGTATGATAGACTTGCCTCTCCATCACGGATTCACGGTCCGGGGAAACCCATTTGCGATGGCTGTGCCGGATAAATTCCTCAGGCTCTGGGTGGGGCAATTGGAACTATCCTCGCAGTCTTTGCACACGGATCGCATTCAAAGGTGTATAGCTGTAGGTTCGATTCAATGGCGCGAGCATGGGACGTCGCGCGAGCACGTCACCCGACCTAACCTCCTCCAGGTCTCCACCGATTCTACTTCCGATACCTCGTCGCATTACACTATGCCTCTCTCCACTTTCATACCACTCCCCTTTCCTCGAACGCTTCTGATAGCATTGATCCTCCCTTCCTAACAGCCTCTTGGAACCGCCTCATCGCTTTCTGGAATACCAGGATCCCCCCTGGAGACAGGGTCAACTCCGTCGCCTCCATTGAACGCAAAAAACGCAGGAAACTTGATGGAGGCAGGCCACGAAGGAAAGCCACGGTTCTCAAATCCCACACCGCATGCATGTCAAAAGGCATATTCACGCCTGGCTCACATTCTCTGCGTGTTCGATCCAACAGTGTGAACGTGGGATGTCGAACCGGATACCTGTCTCTATACCATCGTGACTCCTCCTTCACATCATCTCCCTGGAATGAAACTAATATGAGCCTCGAATGCCAGACCGTGGCCGAACGTTGGTGGTCGACTTAGCCTTGCTTGAAACATTCACCTTTCTGGCAACCTCTACAGATCACACGGTTTTCATCTTCTTCCCCACTCTCTCAAATACAGCAGGGACACTCGTACACCCCGCCACACCCTCCTCCCCACACTCGGAGACCAACAAGTCCTCTCTGTCTACGCAGTACAAAGAGCCCGATTGCCAGCGTTCGTGCACGGGGTAAGACCGTCAGTGCGGGTGTGAATGCTAAAAGGATACTCGCTGTTGAGATATGGTGTATGGGCCAGGGGGAGAGGACGTTATTAAATAACTAAAAAGATGTGGGTCATCTATCATGATGGAAGGTCAGTATCTTTGGACACACCCGGCCCACGCAGCGTCAGCTAATCGCATTCACCATTGTATGGATCTGCGCCGAGACAAACTCTCGTGAACGCTCCATCACTGGCAGCGCAGCGCATGTACAATTGGCAGAATATTTCCATTGGTATGCTCTGTACTTTAGGCCAATTTGATTGAATACAAAAAGTCACCAACGTGAGCTCATAACGTAGCCACCTTTGACACTCATGAGAGAACTTGAGACTTGAAAGTGGATTCAAAAGGCCCAGGTGTATGCAAGATGTGCCCTCCTAGAGTGACTGCACGAATCTCTTGTTGTCCTTCTCCGGCATTGTCGGTCGGTCGTCGCATATCACTCTCTTGGGCCCATTGTATAATTGCCTTCGGGGGAGCAGTTAACGACCTGTGAATCTAAATCCCACTATTGGAGGATTCACCCATAGTACATGTTGTAGAATACAGGGTGATGTTGAGCCGTTGACATATGGTGCGAAAAATGAGGCCAATCGTCGATTCGTAACACCCACTGCCAAGTGGTTTTTATGAAGCAGGATTGCAATCATGAAGCCTATCCAGGTATTGGCTTAAAGGTGACTTGGAGTTGATCGATATCGACACCAAGAATTAGTGGCGGATCAATCGATCAACCCGGACTCAGCAAACTCGATTCCGTCCAATGGTAACCCCTCGCTCCCATTCTATCATAGTGCCATTGGATACTGGGACAGACACCATCTGATAGCGTGGCTGCTAGTGCCAATAGTCTACCGAAGGTATCAAAACAACGAGCTGGTGGTCCCAACGTCCAGAGTACGCCTGTTTGCAGTGGCAGATGCCAGGCTGCTGGCCGCCTGCCAGTGTAGTATCATTGGCATCCGCCCTTCCATCAACACGTGGCCCGTAGTACAGCAACCATAGGACTCCTTTCTTCCAACTTAGGTCATCCTGTAGAGATCGCTAGCTTGTGCCCCTGCTGATTTACAGCTTGTTGTATAAATCCACTACTGGAGACTCGAGCTCTCCCGCGGGCTTTGCACTTTTCATCTCATTCCTGCTGGTGACCTCCACAAGATTCCTCCTCCGTGCACTTACTTCCTTGTTTTGTTGTCATGCACGAATACGATCCAGCATCCACCTCATCCTTCCTACGACCACAACCTGCTCAGCAGAGAGAACGATTTGAATCCGAAGCACACTGTTCTGATCACAACAGACTCAAATGGGTCTCAATAACTCGTACGTCAAAATACACTGGCACGGAAGCCTTGTGAGAGCACTAACATGTTCGTATAGACATCCTTGTGACAGACATTGTTGCTGGCCTCCGTTGCACGCCAGCAGGCTTCTACGTTGCTGTAGAAATTGATAGCAAGACCACTGAAACTTCGCTCAAGTCCGCGTGGGTGGGTGAAGATAAGGTGGAATGGGACGAAGAGATCGCCTTGTGAGCTAGTATCCTTTCTATTTGTGCTACTTTTACTGAATGAAAACCAGCCCATCAGAACGAGCGTCTGTAATTTTGTTCAGCGTCTATGCATCCTTTGAGCCTGGACCAAGGGCCCGAAATAGAGAATTACTCTGTCAGTTCGAGATCACTGTCGGAGAGGCACTTGATGACGTTGAACCGCGTCCGCGTGAGTAATGCAGCTATTCAGATACCTCTCCTTCTAATATCTTGTTCCAGGTATCACACTCCCTGCTTCCAGCGATGACAATGTCCCACTTTCTCGTTCCTCTCTCAGGATCACTACCGAACAGCGTATTTGCAATGTCAGCGATGCTGTCCCAAGTCTTGACGTAAGTGCCGCATCGATCTTGTTGTTGACACACTCTCACCTTACGCCAATAGTTAGCGGAGACAAACACAACTAGCAAGCTGGCACAACTTACCGATGCTGGCCATCGTGCCCTCGTATGCTATCGCTGGCGCCAGGACCAAAAGGATCTTGACAAAGCCATCGCGTTTTTCAAGCGCAGCCGTGATTTATGCCCCCCAAACTATACCCGTCGCTGCTCCATACTCTTCGATTTAGCCACGGCGCTGTTCTTCTGTTACAGAGTCAAAGTCGCATACCCTGAACTGGAGGCCGCAATCACATTGTATCAGGAGACACTCCTGCTTCGCCCCGAGGGTCACCCAGACCACTGCACGACAATGCTCGATCTCGGTTTCGCTTTCTTGGCACGTTTTCAGAGGCGAGGTGGCGACGGGAACAGGATTATGGCCAAGGCTTTGGTCTCCAAAGTGCTGGAGCTCTCTCCGGTTGAGAGTTATGCATACCGTGCAGCACGCTTCGGACTGCGGATGACCGACGTCCCCTCATCCACACACACTATAGCGCCTGGGATCTCTCAGATGGATGGTGCAGAAGTTCGTGACGAGGAGTTGATAACGCGGCGATGGGCAATGTTGCGGGATCTGTTACATGGGGATCCTCGCTGGCCTGAGGCCTTGGCTGGCGTTGCAGAGTTGTTGTATAATCGCTTTGATCGGCTCGGAAACCTCGAGGATATCAACAAGTCCATTTTGATGATTGAAGAGGCAGTGCATCTTACTCCCGACAGCCATCCTGACAAGTCAGGTCGGATGAACAACCTTGGGTTGTCGTTATTTCGTCGCTTTGAGCGGCTCGGCAAGCTCGAGGACATGGACAAGTCCATTTCGATGTTA
>JBBPJZ010000588.1:0-16871 GCA_038089015.1 Chalciporus aff. trinitensis | reverse complement strand
CACTGCCCTGAATATCGCTGGTGTGTCTTCATTTCAAATTCATCACTTTCATCATACATCGAACTAATGCCGACCTTCACAGTTGGGCAGGTTCAGAACTACGAATTGACGGTCTACGAGCCTACGTCATACACTGGGCCTCAGGATATTGCAATGCTTGGAACGATCTGGCAAGGTTACATACCAACCGACAAAGTTTCCATGCTCGCCAGCCTCATTTCTAACCAAAAATCCGTCTTCTATACCAGTCAAGCCGGATCAATACCCTCAACTCTGGCGGATTGTGTGGACCCTAGTTTGGACTTGGAGGCGATCTCGGGCCCCGCTCCTGGAGGCGGTAGCAATGGATCGTCGTCAAGTGGATCGAACGTGCGTCAAGATGCGATCATCGGCGTCGTCAGCTCCCTCGGTGCAATTGCGCTCTTGGTCGTCGGATATGTTGCATACAAAGCTTACAAAAGACGCCGCGACCGTGCTCACAGACGTTTGTCTGACAACATCGATTATGTTGGTGTGCGTCCTGACGGCCAAGAATTTGATCGTGACAGTGTAGGCGGACAACGGAGAAGGAGTTTCTACTATGCTGAGGATAGCTTGAGGGGATACCAGGACGCACGGCCAGAGGAAGACGGATACGACCATACCGTCACTCCCGTAGTCCAGCGCCGCCCTATTCGTCCAGGCGCCATCTCAACACCCATTCTGCGCGAGAGCACCATGAACTGGTGAACGTACATCATATCCCACCACTGATTTGGTTCTACACCTATATCCACACTCCCCCCCCCCCGATTACCCAATCGCCTCCGATGCTTATCTTTATGCTTTTTTTTCTTACACTCAGAGGTCCTATTTGTTCTCCTTCTTGCATGTATGGCCGGGTTCTGGTTGAAGCCTTATTTATGCATTTCTAGATGCTTAGGTAGGTTGCGACGGGAGTCCGGTTCAGCGCGTCGACGTCCTCGTGTCGTTCTTACACAAAAAAGACACGATGGAATAAAAACGGCGCGACGACTCACTGCTACTGCTGAAATCTATAGTTGCTTACCTGTAGTGTTATTTTTCCTTGCGATGGGCTGGCCTTCCCCGGACTAGAAGCGACATGCATGCACTCGCATGTGTGTAGACTACTACTATGAGCGACTAGAAATGCTTTTTTGTCGTTACTTCGCCTTTACCTCTCTACCTACCTTTTTTTTTCTAGTCATCCTTTCTCGACGTTTTTGTGTTCTTTGGTTAATGATGATGTTGTGGGTTTACTGCCGTACATGCTTGCTTACCCCCTAGGGTCTGCGTATACTCCAGATCCGTGAGGAAGGATGTCCCTCTCCAATCGACTGCACGAAAACACCTGGTTTCTAACAAGGACAACATAGAAACTGGTCATGATACCAAACAGAAGAAAACAATCCCAGAAAACCTGCAGATTATTAGCGACGACATATGTACCTAAACAAACAAGAGAACGAGTGCAAAAGTTAACCAAGTCTATGGACTCGCATGCGGGCATCCTTCAGCGACTTTGGTCAAGAACCGCTCAACAACGGCCTTTCCACGTTGGAGATTAGACAGCGAGATACGTTCATTGGGTAAATGAGCTTGGTCCTGTGGAGAATAACTCGTTGGTCAACGATTCGTGCCAGAGTGATGTGAAAAGGACACTCACAGAGCTTTGTCCAAGCGGCAGATGGAGGGCGCGGCACTGGAACATCTTTTCCAGACATGGAACGGATGGAATGGACTGGGCAATAAGTGATGAGATTGTCAGTGGTCTGTGGTGATGTAGCTTGATTGTAGGAGGCAACTTACGCCGCCCTCACGGATACGCAGGGGTTCAACACCCCATTCCTCCCGGACTGCCGTTTCGAGCGCTTTGAAACAGGGATCGTCCAAGTCTCCTAGCCACCAGTCTGCAGCATGATCGATGGTGACCTAGAGCAAAAAAAAACAATCTTAGGAGAGGAAACGTTGTATCATCCGTTGCGAGAGACATACGGAGAGTTTGTTCGGGGACTGGAAGACGTCGAAAGCAGATGTAACATGGGAAACCAGTGCTTGGGGAATTGTCTCTACGTCTTGATCCGGGACGATGCGGAGGGAGAGCTTAGTCGTGACCTTTCCAGGGATCACAGTCGAGTCTAAATCAAAATCGTATCACAGATAACACAGAGAAGGGAATTGTAGGACATACGTCCAGGACCCGACACCGAGATGTTGTGTATCGTGAGCGACGGCTCTCGCCAGCGGGATGAAAGCACTGATGCAGGGCTTCTCGTCACGACGGACAACAGTTCGTAGAGTTGCTTTTCATCTTCTGTTTGTGGCCGAACTCTGTCGTCTGTGATCACAATGTCAGCAAATAGCAATGTGAATGAAAGCTCAAGAAACGAACAAAAGCCTGGTATCGCGACCTTGTGTTGATCATCGGTCAGCGTTGCAAGCAGGCGAATCCTGGACGTGAGGACTCAGAAATTGCTTTGGTGTAGAACATAACTACGCACATATCGAACATCGGTTCTGTTGTAGCTCCACCTTCGATACCTGAGTGTTGATCAGGAGCCCCGCTAGCGATCTAAGATTGATCGTTCAAGAGCGCACTCCGACTTGAAACAGATCAGACAGACCTCCACCGTCGCATGGACAACTCCACGCAGTCCGTATGTGATACAGGGTGGGTACTCGGTAATCCAAGTCGAGTTACTGCGAGGTTCGAAATCAAAAAAAAGGTTGAGTAAGTGACATACAATATACCTGAGCAAGATGGCGTCAATGTGCCCAATTTGATCCTGCGTATATGAGCACAACGCATCAATCCAGTGAAATAGAAACAACCTTGTGGTCCCGAACTGCCTCCATGAATCCAGAGCTACCCGCTTCTTCCTCGCCCTCGATCAAGAAAACAAGGTCAACCCCAAGGGAGCGCTTCCTCAACAGTTCGGCAGCAGCGCACGCGACGGCCATGATGGGACCTTTGTTGTCCGTAACACCGCGACCATACAGATATCCATTTCGACCATCCACAGTGAATGGATCCGAGTCCCAGCCATCACGAGGAGCCGAAACAACATCATAATGTCTAGCAAATCTCAGAACAAGTCAGAATGGGGTAGATGGCACAACTCTACCCATAGAACAATATTCGGTGCTTTGGTTGTTTTCCCTGCGTTCCGTGGAAGGTTGCAAAGACCAATGGACTTCCACGCTCGTGTGTGGGTAACTGCGATGTCGCAACTAAGCAGTCAAGTAGTGCAATTGATCCAAGAGAGCCCTACCAGTGTGGACTCCGCGCCAAGTTGGTGCAGACATTTTTTGAGCCAGATAGCCGCCTGGCGACAGTCTTCGAGATGTGAAGGATCGGAACTAACACTTGGAATAGAGACAAAGGTTGACAGGGCATATGTCATGACATCTGTACGTCGAATGTAAACGGGTTTAAATCCGTGTTGCGAATGACACACCATGATTGTCATCATCAGCCTCAGGGAGTGCAGCTTTGGAGGCTGGTGACGGAAGTTGCTTTGAAGGCTGTTCGATTTCCCAAACCTAGCTCGACGCTGAGATGAGTCTAGAGAACATGACACACGATAGACGACTCGCCTTTACAAATCCGTCATTCGCACCAGAGACAAGTACAAGTCCGTTAGCAGACTGGGTAACAATTGACGAAAGCACTATCCCATCATGGGCAGTCCACGACTCGACGCAGTTAAACGAAGACGACCATCGCTGAATTCCACCCAAGTCAGCTTGTGTCAATCCTGACTCAGAAGTCCTACCTGTATTTGCCCATTGGAGGAGCACGTGTAGAGGTCGGAATGCATCATAGATAAAGACAAGATGTCGATGTTCTGACGATGATTATGAATATCCAGGCGAACGTCAACAAAGCTTGGGTCTACCTCCTGGACTATGATAGTCCGGACTAATGTTTCGGTCTCGAGGTCGAATATCTGAACGTATCCATCTTGACATCCAGCAAAGATTGTGTCCCCCCTGACCACAAGGGATAGGACGGCACCGTGGTTGCACTCGAAGGTATGTCTCGGCACTGGACCAGTGGGTGTGCATGTCCAGATCTAGTGAAAAATGAGCGGCAGGGAATTTTGTTTATGTTCGGACCGACCTTGACCGTCTCATCACCACTACCTGTCAACAGATTATATGCGGCACCAGGTTGCAATGGAGTATCATCGGAGCCCGTCCTCTGAGATGGTATCATGGCCATACAGTACACATAACCGAAATGTGCAGAATCGAGGGCATTGGAAGACGGAATTGCGATCATATCTTTGCAACAGGGGTCCGCATCGGGAGGTGGGGAATAGCTCAGGTTGTTTGCGAGGAGATCAGCAGGTTTGTGGGTGTATTGGGGGTAACTATCAAAGAATTTGTGGACTTTGCGCGTGGGAGTGGATGTCCCAGAATTACTTTGCTCTTGAACTCGCAGGCTCGTCGCATGGTGACCAAAGGTAAACCATTGTATCGATGTGTTTTGACAACCGACATAGATCGTCTGAAGAATGGGGTTCCAAGCCAGCGAGAAGAGGTCGCCAGCGCCCGTCTCCAGATACGGATGGAGGATATACAGCGGGGCAAATGTCGTTGTCGACCAGATCTGGTTTCAAGTTAGGGAGTGCGAAGTCATGCTCGAAAGATCAAGCCTACCCTGACGGTACTATCGCCTGCGGAGAGTTAAAAACAAGGTATGGAAGAAGCGCGCATGACTTACCGGAAGCGCTGAACAGCCACTGTTTGTCTTCGGCCAATTCCAAAGCAAGGATACTTCCCGTGTGGCCTCGGAGACTGGTTTTGAGGGTGTAGGATTGCTTCTCCCAAACCTACGTACTTACGTTCAGCGGCCAGCACGCAGGAAGACGACAGATCAGGACTAACGGTAATATCTTGACACTGGCCTCCAACAAATATATGGCGGGCATCTGCCATCATACTAAGAACCGACTTGTTTTCATCGCCCAATGAATGAAGTAATCGGGGAGAGGAGCGCTCTGGTGCGGGTTTGGTGACAGAGGCTTCGGAGTCCAACATCAGTAAAGGCTATAGGGCTGAATGTGAAGAGAGAGGAGACGTACGGCGAGGGACTCTCACTTGAGTCGCTTGCATGGCTCCCGGTCTCCCGAACAACCGGAGATGGTGCGGGCACTGACTTGTTGGGTGAACCGATGTAAGGTCCGGGGTGCGAAGGCGAAGTGCTCGTGGGTACGAGGGCGGATCCTAGGGACTTCCTGGATGTATCACCGTGTATAGCACGAGGCAGCAAGGATACACGTATTAGAGACGTATTACAGTCGAATCGAGTCTATTATGGGGTTAGTCGACGTCAGTAGTAGTGATCCGAGTCAGCGACGCCACTAGTACTGTTGAGCGGCATCCTCCACGTCGTATACTCGAATGGCGTCAGAAAAGGCGAGATTAGCGAAAGACAAGGTAAGTTCGAAATCGCGCGATTTGCATCGACTAACTCGGTCCAACTCGGTCTTGACTTGGTCTAAACTTTGTCAGGGAAACGCGGCGTTCAAGGCTGGAGATTATCCCACCGCCATTGGTCGCTACACAGACGCAATTCTAGCCGATGCTAGCGACCCAACCTTCTTCCTCAACCGAGCAGCTGCGTATCTCAAACTAGGCAAGTACGTTCACATCCAGTTTACCCCGCCAAGCCATCAAAACCGTCCCCTTGTTGATCAATCACTGAGCAGGAATGAGGATGCGGAGAGAGATTGCACCAAAGTACTCGCGTTGAGCGTCAACAACGTCAAGGCACTCTTCAGGAGGGGCCAAGCACGGAGGGCGCTCGGGAAGCTTGATGACGCGCAAACAGGTGCGAAACAGATTGATATTCAAGGCGCCAGTCCGCTCAGTAGGGCCCTCCAGACCTCGACAAAGCGCTCGCGCTTGAACCTGCAAACGCATCAATTAAAGACGAGATACTTGAGATCGAAAAGACATTACAGCAGCAAAGAACCAAGCAGCGTCAGAAGAATATTGTACGTCCTTATCTCCGATGTGCCACTCTCACCTCTCACCCGCAAATATGTAGGTAGAATCTCGTCCTCACGCTGCAGATACACGAACATCTGCAACCGCCACCACAAAGCGGCGTAGAGTGCCTATCGAGATCGTCGAAGACAACTCAGGTCCATCTCGTGAAGCACCCCCAAACGCTGCGACGAAAGACGAGCCCTTACTCCAGCCCGTCTCGTCCCGCCCTTTGAAACAGGACAACAAACCTCCAACAACAGACGCCCCACCACCTACACCGCAGACGTTCATGGATGCGAAACAGGCTCGCGAAGCGTCCAAGCCAATCAAAGTATCTGGTGGGATAATCCGACATACTGGAAACCATACCATCGTCACGAGGTCCTCAAGTGAAAGCACTCCTCCACCGCGGGGACAGGCCCCAGCACCAATATCGAGCAAACCGAGCGTGTCGTCCCCCACAACGCCACCAACAACACTCTTCCAATTTACCAAGTCATGGGACGCTTCGCAATCCCACTCTGATAAATGGAATCTTATTCGTGTACGTCGTCGTATTCGAAGAGTGTTTTGAGAGGCTGAGTCTGATTGTTTCTAGACGATCTCACCTTCTGCTATACCAGCGTTATTCCAGGTCTCATTGGAGCCCGAGTTGCTTCAATCCGTACTACACACGTTCCGTGCTATTCTCGAGCAGGATCCAACAACGGAGATGAGGGACATCGTTCGAGATTACCTCCTAGCTTTCAGCAAAACGCAGAGATTTGGGACGGTAATGCTGTTTATGGACAAACAGGAGAGGCAACTCTTAGAATTACTGCGGGAAAAGGTGAATTCTGCTCATTCATAGGGTTGCTAGCGCATGATGCAAAGACTTGTAAAACACCCTTGGAAACTCAGTACTCAGTACTCAATATCAGTCATGATGCAGTGTTGTTGTTACTAGTACTGATTACCGTTGCTCCCGACACCGCAACGGGCAGGATGACTGGCTTTTCCTAACTTGATCTATGCAGACGACCTTCTGGATGTATCTAGTCAGCAACGGAGAAGGCGGTTCCGGATTTCCCACTACGTATCACTCTGCTCCCTCAGTACCACTGCTGGTCTCTGCTGACCGCTAGGCATGTCCACCCAATCCGAGTCCGAGCCTGTTCCCTTGAACGGGCTTGAGACATTGACCACTCCGGATGTTGCGGACGTCAATGTACCATCCCCTGTGGACGATCCAGAACTCCAAGATCGAGCGCCTCATAGGACCCAGACTACCATCAGCGAGCACAGCGGTCTGGTGGAAGTATTCAAAGCCAACCTCGTCCAAGTAAGTCTTTACAAACACGCGACCAACGATGTCCCCGCATCCCATACAGACGTGACGCTCCTGTAAGTCACCCAGTCTCCAGCGAACATTCCGGCAGCAAATCTGATAAACCCACGAGCCAAGGCGGTTCTTACGAGCCCGTCGATTCGACTTAAACAAAGCCGAGAAACAGTTTGCGAAATCAGAGGCATGGCGAAAACAACATGGCGTCGATGAACTGTTCAAAACGTTTGACGCTGCTGAGATGGAGTCTGCAAGGCGGTTCTATCCACGCTGGACAGGACGTCGGGACAAAGTATGGACTCCCATTTCAATCAGCGTCACGTCATGTCGTATTCATCATCGCAACTTTGCTGTCCATCTCTAGCAAGGTCTGCCGATATACGTGTATCGACTGGCTTCTCTTGATACTGCCTTGCGGCAAGAGCTCGAAGCAGTTCCGCCCGAACGACGACAACAGCGTATGTACGTACCTTCCGACTCCATATCATCCCGTTCGAGTCGTCCGACTTTTGCCTTCCCTTTACCAGCATCGCTCTTTACGAGTCCATGATCCGTTTCGCGCTCCCTCTCTGTGATCAAATGCCGCACGAACCACCAACGACGCCCATTTCTTCTGTCACAACCATAATCGACCTCGAGGACGTCACACTCTCAGCTATGTGGGCCCTCCGAAGTCACCTCCAACAAGCATCCACTCTCGCCACTGCTAATTACCCTGAAACACTAAATACCATCGCGGTGGTGAACTCGCCTTCGTTCTTTCCTACTGTATGGAACTGGGTCAAGGTGAGTCACGGTGTTACCGGTCTGGGGACCGTGTTGTCACGTGTTAAACATAATGTCGATTTTCTAGGGCTGGTTTGATGAGGGAACGAGGAGAAAGATCCATATCTTGGGCAGGGATCCAGGCGATACCCTCCGCGAGCTAATCAACGACGATGATTTACCCGTGGCCTATGGCGGCAAACTGAAATGGGTCTTTGAGGATGAACCATCCTTGGACGGTGAGATTCAGAAGGCCATCGGTGAACTGCCGAAGGGGCCCGCCACTTTCATTGATGGCAGAATTGTCAGACCATAATAATCTATAGATGATATTCTAGAAGAAATTAGACACAATATATACGAACGAAAAGCGATGTACGAGAACTGTTTTTGAAAATGCATAGCCAAGGATCCAGCTCTACCTCCCGGGAGAGGTAACAGTGAGTTGTATTGTCGACATTAAATAATGTACAAGTGTGAGCTTCAACAAGGGTCCAAAAATGACATGCGACATGTAAGCGAAGTGTAGAGCAAGCTAGCCATTACATCTCTATATGATGTTCAAACAATATGATACGATTAGTGCACGACAGGATAATGATATACTTGAACAAGCGAAGAGGAACAAGACGACGGGGGGTCACTCAAGGTCATCCTCAGGTTCAGCTGCTACCCCGTCTTCGTTCCAAATCTGAAGGAACTATAGTGTACCGTCAGTAGGCAAAAGTAGTAAGAGGGAAAGTAGAATTACCGTCGATTTCTGGGATACCAAATGCTGAGGTAGCATAAGAGGTGATGCAGCGAATGGGAGTCGATCCCAAGATATCGGATGTTGATGGCGTTTGGTAGCTGGCTTGTCACCAATGGCGCTCTTCTTCCCGGGAATGAATTTACTGCATTTTCTACGGGTTGGGGTCAGAACACTCATCGGAGGATCATTTCACAAGCGGGTGAGCCGACTTACTCCTCAGATAAGCCATAGAGACCCTTCAGGTGAGCCTTCAACAGCATCACGATGCAAATGATAACTGAAGTCCTCAAGATGTCAACGCTGAGACCAGGGGGAGCTGGGTAGTTCTGCAACTGGGATAAGCAGTGGATGTCATTGAGGGAGCGTACATCCTACCACATGGGTTCCATCTGGGTGCTGCGGAGGTTCATGCAGTTGTGCAAGCAAATTCGCTGGGGAAATGACTTCAATGAGTTGCATTCCGGAGGTGGATAGGATGGATGTCAGGTGTTTAATGACAATGAGAACTTCTTCTAAGGTCTTGTAGTCGAAAGAAGCAAAATTTTCAGCCATGTAGCGTGAAAAGTCAACATCGTCCTAGAGGGGTGATTGGAATGGATGGGAAAATAGAAGAATGAGGAAGCCCTCACTTGCGAGGATTGTAGAGCCGTGGGGATATCGAATGCTTTGACAAGCGCTTTCAGGAAATCCTGTCGGGGTGCCCGTTTCTCTCGTACTAAAGAATACCAGCGTTGTAGCAACGCAGTTGGCCCCGGCATGCGATAACCTATTTGGGCGAATGATTAGAATCGACAGTGTGTTGTTAACCGACTCCGATCCACCTTGAACAGTGTTTGGCGAAATCACTTTCTGGTAATCAAATGACTGTCTTGCGCTGACAATGAAGCGAGCATTAAGAAGGCTCATGTGCTTGTTGTACAAAATGGCGTGCAATGCATTCGCTCGAGCACTTGTCGCCGCACTGGGACTGGTTTCCAGTGCAACAATGATAGGAAAAGACTGACAGTTTCGAATAGTATCAATGATACTTCGAGGAAATATAGCGTCATACCTGAAGTGGGTGTGCGAGTCCTTGCTTCACAGTGAATGTGAGGATGTCAACCGCGACGGCTTGTATTTGTGGGTTCTGAGATAACGCAGCGTCGAGTATAGGCGCGATGTAGCGTTGAACAATCGCCGAGCTGACCCTGTTCGACCCGTAAGCTCACCGTCAACTGCCTCATGAACGTGTTATCTCACCCAGAATCAGCAAAGCCTGCAGTATTCCCAACAAGCTCAGCCATGTCCACGTCACCTTTCCCTTTCCCTGACTCTGGAGGACTACTTTAGCGCTGTGAAACCCCAAGGTATGCAACACACACCCTTTCTTTGTTCAGCATGTTTCGTTGCTTCAGACGATAGAAAGTCTTGCATGATCCTGAGCAGTCGTCCTCGGCTTTCCTCATCAGGGGAGGCAAAAATGGCATCCATTATCCCAGCAGACCTCTCCAAAGTCATCAGAGTCGGCTGAGCACGGAACAGGAAACCTAGTAGCAGAACTCCTCCGGCTCAGCTCATCTGAACAGAGCATTTAAAACTCACCTAAGCATTGCAAAATTCGGCCTTTGAGCCCAGGATCATTGTATTTGGCATAAAGGGCAAGAAGGCTGCTGTAGATGTGTTCCACAATAGGTCCCTAGATGCAGCATCGTTAAACGTTCGCAAATTTTGTTTTCAGGCGAAATTTACCTCAGACACGCTATTCAAGTCAGCCGCAAACTCTGTAGAGAACATTCAAGTCTCCTTTCTACGGTGGCATCAAACCACTTACCAGACCGTTCATCACGGAGATGGTCGAAATCGCAGTACTCCCCGAGCAAGGACACAATGAAGATAAGGATAGACAACGTCCGCGTTTCCACAGTCGTCATTTTCTCACCGCCGCTACGGGTAATGGCCTGCTGGAGACGGGCTAAATCGCAAGTGAGTCCCTAATCCAACTCAACAGAGTCACAAAAAGACGGACCATTGCACGACTTCAAAAGAGCGACGACCCGATGAAAGTCATGTGTAAGATGCTGTACAGATCCACACAAACATGCTACGCTTTCCTGTAAACACTATTTTGAAACGTCAGCTGCGCTAGACTCGATGTTTGCCGACTCGACTTACTACCAAACCACCGACGTTGGATGGCTTCACAATCATGGGCTGTAAGACGGACTGTAAATCTTGGCCGAATTTCACCGCCGTTTTAGGCATATGAGGAATAGATATTCGGAAGATGCGGAGCAAGTAGTCCGTTACAGCCAACTCCTCGGTCTGCGCAAGGAAATTAGCGCACGTCGCGTTCAAATAGCTATTTGTACGAACGGATGCGGGGTTTTTCAAGTATGGGAGTAGCGTCGACGCATTGCTGCCAGATAATACAGACGGATAAGCGGTCGTGAACAGGTAAAGCGTCCGGATGCAAGATTGAACCGTCTGGGAACATTCAGCAAGGTCGAAACGTAGTCACAGTTTTAGCACTCACAAAGCTAGGCATATCGCTGGCGTCAACGAGACCGTCGATCAGGGTCTCGCACACCTCAGAGTACTTTGCGTGCATAGAAGGGATATCCGCAGGACTTTGATTCGACATAACCTTGTGAAGAAGATCCTCCAGCGGAGACTGCCTATCCTTGAAATAAGCGGATACACCCATGATCACGGACACCTTTGATAGCAGCGAGCTCTTGTCTTGAGCGATACTTGACGGTGGTTTGCCCTTCATTCCAACGGTCTGCGATGCAAGGTTCTGAAACCATAGCTCCTCTATTGTCTTGACGGCGAGGTCTTTCACAGTATCATCTTCATCCAGCATTCGCAAGACAAGCTTTGTGCATACGTCAACACGGCGAGCGAGGTCCTCTGTGGCACCATAATATTGCTTCAGTAGCTTGATGACCCGCTTTCGCACGCCGAGGCCAGTGTCCTGTAATGACAACATTAAAAAGGTAACCGGAAGAGTGAGTATGTAGATACCGCGATGCGATCCGCAATTCTTGGATAGTAATCACCCGCAACCTCTGGTGAATCAACCATATATTTTCCGATCAACTCAACCGCGGCATCTCGAACAGCAGGCGACGAATCAAGTAGGTGACTTTCAATCGCTCGTCGCACATTCGCCTATACTTGTTGAGATAGAGAAAACGCATCATCAAACCGTGTCAAGCTTACCGTAGCAAGGATGCTAGAGTCGCTGGTCACAATTTGACCAAGGGCTCGCAACGCTTTCGTCCGCATAAACACAGGCGGTGCATCAAGGGCCATCAAGACGACATTCAGAATCGGTCCAAACGAGCTCCTAAGGTGCTGGACCGTCCCGATCTCTTCGGCAAATAGGTCGACACGGGCGACTTCCTCTTCAGACCTAGGGAAGAATGAGTTTGTGTGAGGCAAAGCTACGGTCGTACGCGCTCACCCAGCGTCAAAGATATCGGTGGAGCGGTTTGTCCACACCTCGGCCAACGCAGTCTGAAGTTTCATACAGAGTGTCAACGTCGATGACTTTGAGGCTGGCTGACCATTTTCCTGGCACCGTACATCATCGCGCAGCGTCTTCAACGAACTAGCAAGTTCATGACCCCACATTGCAGCAGTCAGCTCGCGGGCGCTCTGGTCTCAGTGAGCGACGTCGTAAGATATTGGTTTTGGGAGTGGACGAACCTCGTAAGCTTGATCATCAGACGAACGTTTCGTCAGATGAAAAGAGACAACATCATGACGGGATAGAAGCGTTTCAAATTCTTGAATGCTCTCCGTTAACTGAATCTACGTGGGTCAACGATGAGAACGACCACCACTGAGACGCGGAACACCAACCTCGTCCAGTGGTACGACAGAGTTCTTGCCATTTCGTTGTCGGACCTTCAAATGACTAGACCGCAATCGAGCAGCAATAATACCCAGATGATCTAATGCTATTGCCTTCATGGCATTGGTTTCTATTTGAGCATTCGTCTTCACGTCGTCCAGAGATGTTACCTAGAGAGGTCGTCTCGTTCAGCTTCCGAGACTCGTTGGGAGCGGATATTTATACCATAAATTTACAGAGCACACTCAAAAGTAAACTTGCGGCGGGCCACTCTGGCCAATATAGGATAACCAGAAGGTCATTGATCAGATCATCAAGGATAGTTCGGTATTCTGCTTCATTCGAATCCTTTGTCGCTTTACCCTTCCCGGACCTACGCAAGCGATGAAAAGAAAAGCATCTAAAAAGGGGTGTAAACTCACCTCTGTGTTAAGAAGAAGACAATGGTCTTTGCCGCGTTGGTGGCCGAGTCTAAGCCACTCAAGTACAGTTGTATCTCCTGTTGATATGAGCTTGAGCAAATTCAAGGACAAACAGGTGAACGTACTTCTGAATCCTGTTCGTCGAAAATGGCATCTTTGGCTTTCTCCACCGTGCTTTCTTGCCGTCGTAGCGCACGATTTTGACGGGCCTTGGCAATCTTTCGCGCTGCTATCCGAACATCATGCGCAGACGTCTGAACGAGCTGCAAAAGCAGCGCCGAAACTGTGCGTATCGAACGGCCGTCCCGCAGGCTAAAGGAATCGTTTTAGCAACAGGTTACGACTACGAACAATCACGTACCGGAACTGTCCAGCTTTCTTGTGACTATTCGACAGTTTATTGAGAGACGATAAGATCTCTTCAATGATCCAGGAACGTTGCTCAACGTGGCTCGCAAAGATCTTTCAAGGGCTGAGTTATGTTAGCCAGAAAGGTAGAGCGAAACTTACACTTCTGATGATGGAAAGGGCATCAAGGCGGAGACCTCTCATGGCGCTGCTCCCCAGTGTACTCAGCACAATGTTGTCCTTCTTACCCTTCGTGTCTTCTGCCGACTCGACAACAAAGAATGGTCCTATAGCGATGTACACCGCTTGAATGATGATCGCATCAGACATCATGATCCCATCCGCATAGAACAGCGAGTTTATGCGTGGAAGGGAGGCGGCAAGTGCTTGGAAAAGCTCAGCCAGTAACCGTCGCAGATCATCAGAACTCGAGTGGATGTGGCGGACGAGATAATTGAGTTGAGGTGAAGTCACTCCACCAGCACCAGTAGCTTCTACAAAGGGGTAGACAACCATGGTCAGTTGATTCTTGACAGCACCAAGGCAAGTCGTGATCAACTCCTCTGAGTAAAGCTGTAGCAAAGATGAGTTAAACCAAACAACCAAACAACCACAATCACGAACCTGCTTTGTGAGACACTCTCCGCTCAGCAGAGTCATACAGCATTCGGCGGCGAGGATACTATCCCGAGAAACTTCCAGCTGAACAGCCAAATCGTGAATCTCCGAATCAGAGAGCTGCCGCTGTGTATCGTGCATACTCTCTTCTTGAGCCTCTGAAATATGGGAATCACCGTCGATACTCTCCACAGGTGTCTTCTGATTCCGTTTTGACTTGGACGGCGATGCCGGCACCGAGGGCCGGGTCACAGAAGCGCGCAAAGGATCTAGAAGTTCTCCTGCTTTGATGGAGCGTTCCAAGATCTTCATCAACTTCGACAAGACAGGGGTTTCAATATCACCCAGCGTATCTCGAACCTTGGTCCTAGAACTACCGGTAACAGCCCCATCGCGAGTCGAACGTCTTGTTCTCTTTGAGGGGTGAGCCAGTTGACTGATATATTTCGTCAATTTCTTGATGAGGCCGGGTTGGAGCTGAGGATGATTACAGTCAACAGTGAGAGGGGAGAAGAAATCCTTTGGCAAGTCAGCAGGTTCGGTGTCGACGGCAAGAGAATCTTCTGCTTCGAATATATCCTCGATGAGCGTATTGAGTTTCTCGAGCGGTGCTTTGATGGTGAGAAAGTCAGAGATAAACTAAGGCTAGTGCTGACCACATACCTCGCTCGTCCCTATCACCCGTCCGCCTAGCGGAGGACTGGCCTGCGTGGACGTTATGTCGAGCATATTCTCCATCTCCCTCATCAGAGTCGTCTTCGGAGAACACATCATCAGAGGATTTTGTTGACGAAGGCGTTTTCCAGCTGGGAGCAGGGACATTCACGTAGGCCAAAACCTGTCGGGGAGTCTTCGACGACTTGTGTGACGGCGTCTCACTACCGGCCCTTCCAATAGACGGGGACGTTGTTGTATGCGCTGTATGTATGCGCTTGCGAGAAGGTGTCATCAGGTCATCTGGCGATTTACGCTTTCTAGGGGTCAGAGCGGGCTCAGGAACGACAGGAACGGGTGGTTTCGGTGGAGCTGGCTGTTCTATTGGCGGTGGGGGTGGATGCGTGGTAGGGGCCTGGGGCTGGGGCTGGGGCTTGAGATCTAGCAGTTGAACTGACCGGTTCAGGAAATCCTTGAAGAACGGACCAGACTCCTCTGGCTTATAAACACGTTGATGTGATTTAATCTGACTCGGATATCCAAGCGCGAATGCGAGCGACGAAGACGAAGGGCGTATTCCGGGCGGGGGTGGGGTTGGATATGCAGATGTCGGATTGAACCGCTGTATGAGTGAGTTTGCAAGAGCCGGTGGCTGATAGGAGGGGTTGGTGGATACACGGGACCAGTTGGAGGGCGTGGTGAAGCTGTATTGGCTAACGCTGCAAATGACGGTGGTGGTGAAGGTGTCAGTGACCACGATACATTCAAAGGGTGAGTACATACGGAGCACCATATGAGAGGTATCGAGCGGACTCGTCTCTAGTTGCCTGCCAGTACTGCGAATGCTGGGTTGGAATGGATGGATTTGAGAGATACGCGAGCTCATGTGAGTATTCTGAGAAAGGTGAATTGGATGGCGGGTATGTCTGATATGCTATGGCATTGTAGTTCGCGTGCATGTACGTAGGAGGTGGGGCAGGTGTGGAGAGGTTGCTCAAGTGTCTGGTCACTGTCTAGTGGTGAGTATGACCGTGTCAAGGAGAAGAGAACAAAGGGTTGATACCATGCGTCGAGGGAGTAGCAGAGGCAGTCGGGTATGCAGCGAAGAGTCTGTGTGCTTGGTAGACGGCATCAGGAGCGTGTGCTTGGTTGGTTGGGTGTAAGCCACCAGTTGGGGCTGGATCGGGCGAGTAAGTTCGCTGCTGGCCATGGCCATTCGGATACCACTCATGCCCACTCATCTGAGCCCAGAACGAATCCACCCCAATTCGAAGTCGCGTTCAAGTTTAACTTGTCGATGTATCCGACTTGGTACGATTCTGGTTTGCTACTTACTTTAGCACCCGTCACGCCATCGTCACAGTCACATCAAGTGTGTAGCATCATACTACTGGGGGTACTCGCAGTAGCCTCATGATGTCTTCCGTCTCTTTCTCGCCGTCCCCTCCTCAGCCTCCGTCTGACGCTTATTTTTTATCCCAGCCACCCTCATAATCTCCTTCCGCTTCTCCCTATCCTTGTCTGCCTTCGCCGTCTCCTCTTTCGCAGCCTTCTTCCGATGCACCTCCTTCCTCTCATTTTGTTTCTCTTTCCGCCTCACTACTTGATCCTTCCGCAGCGCTCTGATCTGCTGTAACAGTGCAATCGCCTTCCTTTCTTCCGGTTCCATCACGACAGCCCGCTGCTGCATATATGTCTTCTTGCCCTGCGCTTTCATCGCCTTCGGTTTCGATGCATACGGCAGCGCAGCTTGCAGACTTTTGGAGATCTTGAGTGGGTTAAACCGACGGGGTTGGCGTTCGACTCGTTTGTAATGCGAGTTGACATTCAGTGGCGTTTTGATACCCTCCTCTCGCCGTACTTGGCCAGTGAGTCGCATGCCCTGCCATCGTGATTTATCCGACAGGAGCAACGACGTCACCGGGTTGTAAAATTTACGCGGTTGGATTGAATACCACGCTCGCAAGAAGATGAGGTCTAAGCAGGTCCGCTTAGTATCCACTTCCAACATTGCGTCAAGGGAGCACTCACCACTCATGAGCACTTTGTCCTCAAATGTCGCACGGAATGCGCCTTCGGGTTTCGAGAGGGCTTTCTTTACCTGGCCTCGAATTCCAGACACAGTCCGGATACTGGCCCCCTCAAACTTGG
>JBBPJZ010000587.1:0-16900 GCA_038089015.1 Chalciporus aff. trinitensis | reverse complement strand
CTTCCTCGTCGTAAACTCGTCACCGCGTTGAATGGGACAACCAAAAGAAGTGTGGATACGACGCGGAGCGCGAGTACGAGTGTACCGTCCTCCTGGGTCGGTGGGCAATCACGCGTATGGGCCCCGCGGGACGACCTAGACTCTGACTCGGAGGACGAGGGTGACGAGGACGAGGACGATGCGGAGGGTGTTGTGATGGGTCGTGCTGACTGTTGCTCTTATGAGAGTATCACGGCTGCACAGGGATTGGCAGCATGGAGCTTCGAGGTGCGTTTAGACCGTCCCCTTGATATTGAATCTTCTCCGCTCATCATCATCATCATCACTATGTGTCACCATTCCAGGAACTACGTGTAGAATGCTACGCCCAATCTCTCGTCGCCAGGGGTACCAAACCACCACCCGTGGTCCAACCCTCTCTCGCCATTCCACCCGCGTTCGTGCCTCGCATCGTACGACGGGACCTAGATCCC
This sequence comes from Chalciporus aff. trinitensis, assembly GCA_038089015.1. Taxonomy (NCBI): domain Eukaryota; kingdom Fungi; phylum Basidiomycota; class Agaricomycetes; order Boletales; family Boletaceae; genus Chalciporus; species Chalciporus aff. trinitensis. The sequence continues at coordinate 16,427 of JBBPJZ010000587.1, read as the reverse complement.
ACATTCGTCACGACTTGTAAATGACTATAGATAGGTATGCAGAATATATATATACGCAGGTTACATGCTCGTTATGCAAGATTGGGTAATAGACTGTAATGCTCTCGCTGTCTTCATCTTGGAATACATGACCATCCGTTGGGCATAGCTGTGGGTCAGTACGGCACGTCTAGTTTGAGAGCTATTCCAACTCGAAAACAAAAAAAGCCTCATGCTAATTGATCCATGGTGGCATTGTATGTCAAGTCTGCGTCTAGCGAGCGCTCGTATCGTCTCCGCATTTCGTGTAGACCGAAGGAGGTGGCAGCGATCGTCACGAGCGTCATCAAGTCCCCCATGACGAGAGCCTCCGTTTGGAAGATCGCTTGCATGAATGGCACGTAGACCAACGCAAGTAGGACCAACAACGAAACGGATACGGTCGAGACAAGCATCTTGTTCTGGAATAGCCCACAACCAAGTCCTCGGTTTTGAACAGCGGAGACGAGATCGAGAAAGACGAAACATGTGAACGTCTAAAGAGAAACATTAATTTGACCTGACAAGTAGGACAGCATACAAAAGCCACTCACCATCGTTTGCTCCCTCCTCGACACTTGCTCATCACCGAGCAGAGCAAAATAATAGATAAATAAGGTACCCAAGACGATGGTGGATGCTGAAAACAGGACGCGGTATAGGAACCGTTGGGTGATGATTGGTTCGTTCTTTTTCCTCGGGGGTTTTCGCATTACTGCGGGATCAACTGGATCTACACCTAATGACTGACTTGGTGGTCCTAAAAAGGGGGGGTTATGAGTGACTGATACGCAACGGTACTAATCATACTCACCGTCCATAAGAATGTTGATAAACAAGATCTGCATAGCGTTGAGGGGATTGCTGTATCCAAGGAATGTGCTCAGGGTAATCAACGAAAGCGCAGCCGCGGCGGTACTAAGCTGGAAGCACAAGAAGTTCTGGATATTATGGAAGATTGATTTCCCTGCCGCATCTCAGCGAAAGAACGGGTCGGTATTATCGGGGAGCTTGCTTACCTTCCTCGACAGCCGGAAGAATAGTACTGAAATTATCGTCAACAAGAATCATATCAGCGGCTTCCTTGGCCACATCGGTACCACTCTTCCCCATGGACACCCCAATGTCAGCCATCTTGAGCGCAGGGGCGTCATTCACTACAAAATACGATCGTCAAACCGTTCAGAAGAAACGCAAAGAAGACAGACCCACCTCCATCTCCCGTCATAGCTACAACAGCGCCACGAGCCTGGAAAGCCTCCACAATCGCCATCTTATGCCTCGGCGTCGTCCGCGCAAACACGCTCACGCTCCCTACACGTTCAATAAGCTGGGCCTTGCTCATCTGGTCGATCTCCTTCCCCGTCAAACAGTACTGACTGCTCTGCATGGAGTGCGTACGCTGACCAACACGTAGACCGAGTTTCTGTGCGATCGCAAGTGCGGTTTCTTCGGCGTCTCCAGTGATCATCACCACCTGGACACCGCCGTGTTGGAGGAACCCAATGGCATCTGCGACGCCTTTCCGAGGAGGATCAAGCATGGCCTGGAAGCCCGCGAAAATCAGATTGCTCTTCTCCGGGTCAGGGGAGGATGATCTCGTCTGTGGGGCGCTTTGGGGCTTTGAAGAGATCGCCAAATCAGGTTTAGGCGAGTCCATCGAGCCGTAGCCATACGCCATGGCGAGGACACGAAGCCCCTTCGATGCTGCAGTCTGAGCGTTTGACAGAATGACATTCCGGGTGTTGGTATCGAGGGCGGGTGTCGAATTGTCGGAGACGTAATAGAATTTGCAACGATCCATGATAGCCTCAATGGACCCCTTGATGTAGTAGATTTCGCGAGGCGTTCCATTGTAGAGTACGGTGGAATAAGAATGGACACCGCTGACGGCCATGTACTTTCGTTCTGAGCTGAACGCTTGTTCGGATAAACGAGTGAACGCCTGAAAATACTTTGGGATGCCCGCTGAACCGAATTCGATCTAGCAGACTTACTGGTCGTTGATCTGGAAGACCGAAAGTAGAAAGAACATTCAACAAGGCTACGTCCGTAGACTGGCCAATGTAGGTCCCATCTCCGGAGTGAGATACAACAGCGTTGTTACATATTGAGCCAATCTCCAGAGTCTTGCGGACGGCTGCTGATGGTGATGCCATTGACCCAACACCATCAACGTGTAGATTTTCATCCACAACGTAGATATCGGTGACAGTCTGTTCATTCTTTGTCAACGTCCCTGCACATCAACGTCAATCTGACAGTCACTCTGGTACTGGAAGGAACATTCCTGTCTTGTCAGAGCATATAACAGAGACTGAACCCAGAGCCTCGACTGAGTGTAGCTTTTTCACAATGGCCTTTCGTTTCGACATCCGTACGACTCCAAGAGCGAGTGTAACCGTCGTCACTATCGGGAGACCTTCGGGTATGGCAGCAACCGCGAGCGAGACTAGTTTTGAAAGCTTGATAAGCGAAAACCGCGGAGGCATCGACGCATACCTCCGATAGTAAACATATCCAACCACGGTCGCTGTTGCCACATCCCGATTAAACAGATTACACCAATGACACCGAACGACAAAAATGACAGCTTCTGCGCAAGCTCATCCATGCTCAGCTGAAGAGGTGTGCGTTTCTCTTCAACCTGAGGACAAGTGTCAGAAAGGATAATGGCAATGCGAGATACGCACGTCTTGCATCATAGAAAAGATGACACCAAACTCTGTCTGCGTCCCAGTCGCAATGACGATCCCAGTCCCATGTCCTTGATTTGGGGTCGAATTAGCCACGGAAAACAACAGGCTCACGAATTGGCTTACCATTCCTGACCAAGGTCCCCATATACGCGATGCACGTACGTTCAGCCAGTGCCACAACTTGACCCACACCCGGATTGCCGCCAAAACCGCCCAAGCTGGATTTCTCCAACTCACATGCTTGGCAGTCTTTGGAACGTGAGATGGTCTCGCCCGTTAAGCTGCTCTCGTCAATTTCGAGGTCGATGGAAGTAATGAGTCGTATGTCTGCTGGGACACGGTCACCAGTTGCTAAAGACACGATATCTCCTGGGACAAGCTCATTGGCAAGAATGTGTATCTTTCGCTGGTCGCTGATGGTGGGTCTGAGAGGTGTATAAACAGCACAGATAAATGGAGCATACCGGATGACGTGACAGTGATGTGGAACGAGCTTATTCAATGCCTCGAGGCTCTTCTCGGATCGTTGCTCTTGTATGAAACCAACTAGGCAAACGTCTCGTCAAACCAAGGTCGAGACAAGGCACGAAGTTCGGAGGATTTACCTGTGAGGACGATCGCAACGGCGACTGTTATGCTAATGGCGTCATCCACGTTCCCCATAATCGCACTAATAACCGCGCTCCCGCAGAGCAACAGTATGAGCGGACTTTCATATATCGTTTTCGCAAACTTTAAAAGAACCGGCTCCGGTGCGGAAACAGAAAACTCGTTGTAGCCATGCACATTTTGCAAGGAAGGAATAACAGCTGCCGATAGACCTGTGATGATCGACGACTGGAAATGAGCGACGGTATCCTAGAGTCGAAATGGATCAGCAAGCTAAGCCCAAAAAGAAGCATTGCCATATGCGGAAAAAGATAAGATTAGATAATAAAAAAGAAGCGGATGAATGGCGGATCAAAATATCGGTTACGGAACGGGTCATAGAATTCTACATAGAAAACGAGGCGGTGCATCCCCTGATTTTCTAGAAACTCGGTATGGAACACCCCCCCGCCGTCGCAACGAGCGACGAGCAAAGCGGTGTAGGTGGAAGCCACCTCCACCCCGCGATAGACGCGCACACATAAGAAAAGACAGAACAATTGTGCGAACATACCTCTATACTCCAGTGTGCAAATCGAGCAGACGGCGTGTCTCTTTTCTCCTCGCGCACTACCGGTGGCGGGCTGGAACGACCACCCACCAGCGAGTAACCACCCTCGAGAACGTCTTCCTGTGCACGTTGTCCCGTCACGGCGCTGACTGCCTTCTGCCAGAGATTCTCGGCATTGACGCCAGGAGCGATCTCTGCGAGTGTTTGTGGAATGAAACCTATCGGTTCGACGTGATGTCTTCTGAGAGTGGTGCTGTACGCGAAATGCGACGATGCTCCTGGCGAGGGCTCTGGTTCTCCGATTTGTGTGTCCGCGACAGAAGGAAAATAACTGGAAGCAGGAGGTGAAGGAGGTCGGGGGTGATCCGCGTGTGGAAGGCCTGAGGTGGATGCCATTGGGTAGAGGATCGAACGCGCTGATGTTGAACCCATAGAATGCTCCGGAATAGTAGACATTTCCAAGTTATTTGTGTGTGCGGACGTCATGTGTGTCACGGACGACCGTTTGCCTGCACTTGGCAAACTACGTCGGCTGGTAGACATCGTTCCCCAGGTTAATTACGCCTCCCAGCAGCAGCTAGACACACAACGTAGTTCACTGAAGTTGACGAAGAAATGTTTGACCGCCCAGTGTCGTAAGGAATGTACACGTACTGCAGAACCGACTGACATTTTGGGATGGGAAGATTTTCCCTTATGGGAACGAGACTGATCCCCTCTCCCGGCTTCGCTTCCGAGCTCCGCAGTTTTCAATCAGGGGGAAGCTACCTCTCTCCAGTCAGCTAACTCTAAGAAAATTGTATTCATAAAACTGCAAAAAGGGTATCATATCAAAAATACACTCTATCTATCCCAGAACAACCATAAACCCAAAAGAAATGAAAAGTGGATATCAATGAAACACGACGACTATAAATAATCGGAAAGGGGAGGCTGTCTATGCAATCTCCAACTAATAACCTGAAAGTTCATGGAAGGAACATGCACCGCAACCGGGCATCACATCCGCCTCAGGGACCTCCACGCCTGGGAGAACGCGTTCGATGTGTCGGCGCAAAGCATCATCACGCGAAAATGGCACCCTGCAATGAGGACATCCCCACTTCACTCCGAGATGTCCAACGATATGACGTGATAGGTTCTCTTGTCGCATCTGCCCAGAACGAGTGCAGCCTTGCCACTGGCAGATGGCAGTGCCTGCTTGAAGATGGTGGTACTTTCGGAGGTGGCGAAGGATACGACGTCTGTCGCCGACGATATATTTGCCGCAGGGGCTACCATAGACATCATATCGACATTGATAGAAGCACGGTTTGTTACCGTAGCGGCCTGATGCGTATTCGATATCGGCTTGCTCAGCTAGTGAATAAGCCATCGATTGCGAGGGTACCTCAGGTGCTGGGGCAGATGTCGGCCTCGCGATAGAGCTAGCATGTGGTTGAGGCTGGAGTTGACTGGCATCAGGAACTACGAAGGCGGGTTGTGTCTCTGGAACCCAGTTCTGAGCTGGAAGAGGTGGTGGAGCGAAGGGGTAATCGAATGCGTAGTGCTGAGGAGGAACATGCTCGACCGCGCTATGGTAAGTTATAGGTCGAGGGCATGGGTGGAGAGCCAGGGAGGGAGGGGGCCCAGAAAATCTAAGAACCGAAGATGGGCTAGAAAACGATGCGCCCATGGGATCTTGTGATAATAATGAGCGGCGGTGAATAGTGTGATCGCGCATGGCACGGCGAGCTGTAGGCTGCGAATATGGGTGGCAACCCAAGAACGACGTGGTCCTTGGAGATCTGGTCACCAAAGATGGAGTGGAAACTGGGGCTGAATACGACGCGTTCATTGGATGTTGATGCACAGATACTGGAGCAGAGTGTTGCTGCGGGACCGTCGGGGTGTAGCTGAACGCTAACCCCTCCTGAGACAAATCACGAGGGATCCGATCAACGCTACACGATGGTATCAGGACAATGATGTTTTTTTATATGATAGGTGGCGAACCTGAAAGGGATCACGGAAGGGTACTGATCCGCGTGGTCTAGTATTTGAGATTCAGAGGGATAGATGCCAGTGTTAACGTACATCATGAAGATGCTGGTGCTTCTTCGACGGCGAAGAGTGAAGCATCAGCCGGGTGATTATAAGGCCTCTGCGAGCGCACTCCGCTGCAAACGACATCGTTGTTCACCGCTTGATCCGCAACTGCGTCAGTAATGTGCGAGGGGCGATGACGATGTGGCCGCATATGACATCGTCTCATGAGGACTTGATGCGGGCCTCCACCACCTTGCCATACGCTCGGTTCATGGGATCTAAGATTAATATTAAAAGCATCAAGCGCATCATCGCGGGGATTCAAAGGAGACACAAGGACGCAGGTCAACGAGAAATCAAACTGGCTCCCTTCGTTGTGCGGTTATTCTAGCGAAGAGGCGTGGCTTAGGATGGTTTGCGCGAGGCTCTCCATCCACGTGAGCTAGCACCTATGGCAGTGTGCTGCCTTGCCGTGGAGTGTCAATCACAGGTCGGGCTTGGAGGAAAACTTGTGGTCGGCTAGGGGGATCCGTCAACTCAGAAAGCTCGCAAGTGACATACCTCACTGCGATGAACAAGGAACAGCCTCATTTGAAGAGAAATCAAGTAACTTAGCAGGTAGCAGATTTTGTAAACATGTGGGTCAACCACTTTGCGGTAGTACTGAGCTCGGGCAGAGCCGGAGTTGTAAATAAATTCCCGCGCAGTTCCTAGTCTTTGGTTTCTTGCTGCTCGTTGTTCATACACCATCGACCACCATGCGCATCGTCTCCTCCGTCCTCCGCGCTCGTCCCACCGCCGTCCTTCGTCGTGCTACTCCCTCTCTCGTCGTCCAAGCTCGCTTCTCCTCTTCGGACGCGCACAGCCAGGAAACGTTCGAGCAATTCACCGATCGTTATGTCGCTTTCTTCCAGGGAGCAGAAGACCTCTTCGAGGTTCAGCGTGGCTTGAACAACTGCTTTGCTCACGACTTGGTTCCTGCTCCCAGTGTCATCGAGGCTGCTCTCCGGGCTTCCAGGCGCGTAAACGACTATGCGACCGCTGTTCGCATATTCGAGGGTATCAGAGCAAAGGTGGAGAACAAGCAGCAGTACCAGGCATACTTAGAGGAACTCAAACCTGTCCGGGAGGAATTGGGTACGTGTCGGATCAATGACTGGATTTTTTCTTCGTAGTTGCTGATCTTCGGTCCATGTCCTTTTTCTCCGATTCGCATTTACTGCATCAGGCATCGAGACAAAAGAAGAGCTGTACCCATGAAAACAGTCTACCAATAGATGGACGGACGTATTGATGTGAGTCTTTTTTCGTTGCATTTTGGATATGCATTGGACGCTGACGAGAGCAGTAGATGCAGTTTTACTACTTGTCGAATACTGGCCCTCACTTAATCCAAAAAGTTTTGGCACGCCTATTCGTGTGACTATCATTCCAGCTATACATGTTTTGTCGAAGATGCGTTCGACTCAATCGCCTCAGTTCTCGCCGGATTTCGGAAGCACGTGCTTGACGTCTTAGGCGGAGACATTATTCTGAGGCAGCGATCCCATGAGTCATGATTCACTTGCCCTTCCCATCTGACGAAAGCGAGTGCGCAACCTGGATGCCCGTTGTACAGTGAGTGTATCGGAATACTTGTCAAGGTCTTATCGTCACCTCCTTATGGGAGGAGGCATTTGTACGGCACAATCTTAGTGGAAGCGGCATTGTACTTCAACATTGTTTATACAATGACTCTCGTCGCCTTCACACTCTGTCACTGGAATGCAGTCAATATGAATGTATGAATGAATGCAAGTCCGAGCTTATGAGCATCACGGAACTGTGCAGTGGTGGTGGTATTTGTTTGGCAAAGGCCTCTGATCCAAACAACGTTATGGACCAACTAGGGTAGTACCTGGTCAGTCAATTAGCGGATTTGAGACTAGCGTATTATCCTCGTCATAAAATCCTCAACCACATTACAAGAACTCGACTAATCCCCGTTTATTTTTCATGTCTTCCGCCCACCACCGTGGCAGGAGCCGCAGTCGAGATCGCTACTCACGCACGGACGGCAGGGACACACGTGAACCATACGACCGACAACCACGTAGGTATGAGGAGTCCAGGCGCATAGACATGGATCAAAAGGACCAATTTCAAAGTCGACAACCTCGCTCTCGTTCTCGTTCTCCTCGCCGTTCTCGATCTCGCAGTCCGATTCAGAGAAGGCACAGATCATATTCCCGCTCGCACTCTCCTGAGTCTAGACGCCGCTCGAGGGAGAGATCGAGGGAGAGACACCACAAGAGTAAGAAGGAAAGGCGGAAGAGGTCTAGATCTCCTGCGAGCAGCTCGTCGGACTCGGGTTCGGAGGAGGAGGATCGTACACGTCACAAGAAAAAGAAGCATCGCACTCGTGAAGAAAAGGAACGCCGAAAGAAAGAAAAGAAAGAAAAAAAGGTTTCACTGTTCGCCCCTGGCTGTCACTCGATACTCACCAACTCTGCAGAAAAAGAAACACGCGACCGGGAGTTCGAGCGCGCACTGGGGAAAGTATGGGATTATTAGCGATTCCGAGTGAGGATGGCAGCTTGGTGTAATGCGTGTTGTTGACGCATTTCATTAGCTTCTACAACAAGACGCAAGAGTTTAGGACTTGGCTCCTCGAGGAGCGGAAACTTAATCCGGAGTCTTTGTCCAAGGATCAAGAGCGCAAAGAGTTTGCCGTGTTTGTAGAGGATTATAATACAGGTATGACTTTACTTTCCCCACATTATTCGGTGGGATTGATCTGTGCTCCTCCAGCCACTCTGCCCCATGAAAAGTATTACCATATGGAAGCATATGAACGTCGCATGTCATCTCTTCGGTCAGGAGAGTTTGTCCCTCCGTCTGAGGATATGTATGACCCTTCAGTGGACATGAAAGCGCACGCTATGAGACACAAGAAACCCACGACCGAGCAAGAGAGCTACATGTCGCGGGAGCAGTTGTTGGAATTGCGCAAGGTCCAGAACGAACGAGTCGAAGTGGGTCCTATTTCCTTTCATCAACCTAGAATTCATTAACGACACCTCGCGGCTCCTAGATTGGACGCATGAAACGTTTGGGAATGGATGTGAAACAAAACATGGGCGTCAGGATGGATGGTAGTATGTTTGACGGATAATAACTTTCGGTAAAATTGTTCATGCGACTACTTACGCTGAGCTCGCTATTCTAGTAGTGTAGAGATTGTTTTACTGTTTGTACTCTATCTCATGTGGTTGAGATCATACCCATTTGGTCACCTCGAGGTACGCATGCCGAGTAGTCGTGGTTAGCCAAATCGATCGTGATGCGGCCTCGAGCCGGTTTGGGTTCCTCAACACCCAACCTCCATCATGCTCGACATTCTTCTCATTGGCGCGACAGGTAATACAATCGCCTCAGTTGCTCGCGTTCTGCTGCTCACAATAGGAAAATGAAGGTTTCACCGGTCGTTTGGTTGCTCGCTACCTTGCTGCCCACCCGCAACGAACCACATTCTCATTCGGCTTAGCTGCGCGTTCGGAATCCAAACTCAAGGAACTCGTCCATCAATGTAGCGACTTAACTGATGTCCCCATTTTCATCGTCGACGTCACTAGTCCCGATGATGTGGATCGAGTTGTGCAACGTGCCCGAATCATCATCAACGCAGTCGGGCCATACTGGCGCTGGGGTACACCTGTTGTTCGGGCATGCGTGCGTTATGCCAGGCATTACGTCGACCTCACAGGCGAGACCCCGTGGGTCAGAGATATCATATTCGAGTGGGTACTCCGTTTTTGCATACACTCGTCGTGTACCGTGGTTTGTAACATGGTTAACTCCTGCAGGTTTGACTATGCCGCTAGTCGTTCGGGATCGGTGATAGTTCCATGTGCTGGGCTTGACTGCGTTCCTTCCGATGTCCTCGCCTACCTGGGCAACAAGACACTCAAGGCCTATGCTGGGCCTTCGACGACGGTCGATATCTCGACCTCTGCATGGAGGCTACAGGGAACAGGCATCTCCGGCGGAACCTTTGCATCCGTTCTCTCCTATTTTGAAGATATCCCGGAGTGCAAGTCTAATGCAGCACGAAAAGATTTCGCGCTCAGTCCCAGTAAGTCCGTTCGATCGCAGTTCCCATCACGCAATGTTGACGTGCCTTAGTCCAAGGTGTAAAGAGTCCACGCCCGAAAATATTCTACTCCCTTCCAATTTCGAAACCACCCATCCAAGGATCGATATCCTTCATGGCAATTGTCAATCTTCAAGTCGTACAGCGTTCCTGGGGTTTGTTTGAACTTGCTACGCGAAATCCACGTCTCGTGCTTGGTCCCGCCCGACAGCCTGCAGGGAAACACGAGGATACTTCTGATTTGTCATATGGGCCACAGTTCAAGTATGACGAGTTCCTCGTACTCCCAAGTCGGCTTCATACGTTGTTGGTGTTGTTCGTCATAGTAGCCGTAGGATTTGCTATGAAACTATTTCCGCCGGTGAGCCATTTCGTCTACGCTTTCTTGATTCCCCTATTGATGCCTTATCTTTAGGTTCGGTGGATTGCCCGCAGGTTGATGCCACGACCTGGAGAGGGTCCCACTGATGAGTATGTATTCCATCATCGCTGAGGTGGTCTGATCGTAGCTGATGGTTTAATCTCCAGACAACTCGAAGCAGGCGCGCTCAATATCACGAACATAACCACTTCTTCACCGAATGCCAAAGGCCGGACAACGAGCGTGCGGACGACCTTACATGGCAAGGGAGAACCAGGATACTGCCTAGCTTCTAGTGAGTCTTTTACTGATCCGTCTGATGGCATCAAGTTCCTCGCCGTCGGCTATTGGAATTATCTGACAATTCATCCCCAGTTATGGTCGCGGAATGTGCCCTTTGCCTGGCATTGGAGACAGACCATCTTCCTGCTTTCGCCCAGCGTGGAGGTGTGCTCACACCCATGACTGCGTTCGGGGATGTGTTGGTTGAGCGGCTCAAGGCTACCGGGCGAATTACCATCGAGAGCGAAATCATCGACGCGGACATGGACCGGAAGAAGACGTTGTAAAGCTTGATACGATGATAGAGCTTGATCGGTTGCGAATGTAATACCGTAATGTCCGTGTTCCATTTGTTTGGCTCTCAGATTCACTCATACGAAGACCAGATTTGTTTATCATAACGTTGGTGTTATGACATTTGCGTTGTGACTTATTTCCAGACGTTCGGATGTCGATATCCTATTATAATATTTATGGACTTCTTTTGCTCGCTGATTGCTTCCCATGACTATGGGATCCTGCAATGAGTTGTTGCTAAGATTGGGAGATGTGTTAGCACTCGAAGTTGAAGCAGGGTTTAACTTGGAGCGATGAAGCCTGCATCGAAGGCGATGTCGCCACCCTCCGCCCAGCTGCCTCAGTTCAAGTTCAAGTCGCGGATGATTGGCGCTAGCAGTTGGGAGGCTATGAGAGGAGAGGCGCCCATCTAATAAGCCGAACGGTACGTGCTCCACGGGCTATGACTCTATGCCTCGTTGATATCTCGTTGACGTATCGATAGCCCGACGGCTCCATCGTTTATTCCTCCCAAGCCTTGCGCCCCTTGATGCGATACGACTCATGGTACAAGGCACTCATGAAGTGGGGGCAGCGCCACCTCCAACTCTGATTCGCTACCAAGTGCCATCTGGCATAGGCATGTAGCAATGTGGCTGCGTGCCTTCCAGTCATCAGTCATTAGCCGGTGCTTTTCGGAGACGTTTGTGGGTTCAAAAAAAGGCCGAGGTAAAGTAAGCTACAACGTTGGGATACACGATTATGAACGTCGCCGCTCGAGTATGACATTAACAGTCGCCGCATCTGGTGCGCTGCAAGCATGTTATAGTCGTTGGTGTTGCATCATCGATGATCCGCTGTGGGTTGGTCGGCCTTTAGTCTCGCATGCGTGTTCTGTTGTTTGTCACAGGTATGATTTGATCGATCAGATAGCGTAGTTTTTGGCTTGTGACGAAAACTGTCCATCCAGCGGGCGTAAATCCAGGCAGTAGTGGTGCTGCGTTGATGGAGAGCGGTATGATCGAGTCATTTGACCCCAACGCTTTGCACGGATGATCGAGGCAACCACAACCTCGCGATTGTTTCGTCATCTATCCCCATTAGCAACCCATACGCCGATCATTCTGAGTTGGGAGACCCGATCTCTACTGTGCGTGGTCTATGGTGTTCTGTCTAAAAATCTTGAAAAACGGCTGCTGAAGGTTGAACGTTGAACGTCCAAAAGTGACATGCTTGATAACTGCGATTGATCAGATGACTCCTTCACCACGTGTACTTCAAGAAGGCGACGTCGAGCGATCAAAGACTCGAAATACTGGCAAGGCAGCCAAGGCTTTCTCCAACCGTCGCCATGCTCTTGATCCGCTCTCCATCCCCCACCGTTGGGGGCGCGCCAAATGGCATGCACAGACATATTTGATCCACTAATCCACTGGAAAATGTGTGTATCGCCGTGCTATCATTGGTGCGTGATGTGCGGTCACTAACCAGGTCACCGTAAACCTAGTAGGATATAGAACGTGCCAGACGGCGAAGCCACCACCCAACATCAACTCGGATCAACACGGACGTGGCTGTTGCCCTGCAGCATTGCCCCTCTGGCTGGCATTCATGTAAGTATGTTAGTTGCGGAAACAAACTAAATACGCTAGGTGGGCGGTGCGGTTTGGAGCCACGCTATGAACTGATAAGATGACGCTCCTAGGCTGGACTGGTTTCTCGCCGTCCATACTTGGGTCGTAAATGAATGGATGGGATGGCGTCTGTTGGCGTCACTCATTCATTCGACAACGCCTTTTTGGTTTGTCAAAGCTGAAGTACTGTTTAGACCCATCTATTACCCGTGCCCTTCAACAGCGTATACGGGATAGAATTTCAATTATACCAGGCTGTGAGTTCGTTTCAACAGCATCCTGAATAGCTACTCCCGACCTGGGGATTAACTACCTATTTGGATTATCGGCTACCCCCAAAGGTGAATGGGCGAATGCTGGCGCCTCCCCGACTTTGACCCCTCTCTCCCAATATCCACAGGATTTGACGCCAGTGGCGTCACAGCCCGGTCCCTTCCCTGAATTACCACGCCAGCGAAGGGGTGACGAGTCGTTATTCTCTCGGTCGGGCTCCCTACTCGTAGCTGCCACAGATTTCTTTGGGTCTGTCCGAAGATGATGCGGCCGCCATAATGTTTGGGACCCTACCCTATTTAATCGCCCACACCATTCATGTGCCTTCAACAAACCTCAGCCTCCCGCTCGTTTACTTGGAATGCATCTAGCGGATCTAGAATCCATATTCCACCCTAACCACATCCCTTCGTAGACACGCCTCTCACTAATGCCCGCGCCTCATCTGGACGGATATTTCGACGACGGTGTTCAAGGTTTGATCGAGTAAGTTCTTGGATATCATAAGTCGTACTCTTTTGCTGAATTATCGAACAGTTCCTTTGAAGTGTCTGACATGGAAGCCAGCATTGCTCGTGCATCCTCTACATATTTAGGGACGAATGGTGATGTGACTATTTCCCAACCCCCTAGTGACTTCGGGTATTACGATACGTACACCGGTCAAAGCGTACACAGCGGCATTCCCTTCCTTTTCAACGATTATTTTCAACATCCTTCGCCCACTGGCATTGGTCATGCACAATTCTCTCGTGATGGGTGTAGTTATTCTCTGCAGGAGAGGGTTTCTGACATTGTAGGATCACCGCAGACTGTGAACCCTGTGGAGGTTCTCTTGGCACCTCCTAGTGCAATTAATGTCCAGAGTGTAAGTGCTCCACATTCCTGTGCCGGAGTGGCGATACTAAGATTCATCGACCTGCAAGCACTCATTGAATTCAGGGCACGCTTTCAGGGAAGATCTTTACGGAATTACCGGCTCCGGTTATCAGGGGCGCTCGATGGAATGCGATGCATCCATCTTACTGGGAAATGGGACACATGCTCCGACTAGCCTTGTAAGCCCGCTGTTAGAATCCTGTCGTATCTCTCTGAAGCGAGTATCACAGCCTGCAAGACAGCCTAACGGGTTTGTTTCGCGTGGAAGACCCGCTCGCCGCGTCCCTCGAAGTGTGCGCTTTACGAATCCGAGACGTCCTTTCCTTCGGGGGCCGCATGCGAGTGGAACGCAAGCCAGACAACTTTACTATTCGAGCCAGATCTGCAAATGGGTCATGATCGATGGCTCCATCTGTGGCGACGAAATCTCGAATGAAACTATTCCATTGCATCTCACTAACCATGGAGTCCGTTGCATTCCTTCCGACAAACCGGTTCAATGCGGCTGGAGTCTGTGCGAACGGGTGATGAAACGCAAAGGGATTGTTCGGCATATTCGAGAGGTCCATCTTGGCCTTAAGCGCAACAGCGCTCCAGTCAAGTCGACTGTTTTATGATGCTCCTCGTTAGTGACATTATCTTTGTTATCAGGTCGTATGCTAGGCTGACACACTTAAGACTTTCAGTGTCCCCTTCCTATTGGTTTTCTATCCTCAGAGTTCTCACTGGTTCATGCTATCTATCTATTCGAACGCTTTCGAGATACTGAAGTGGTCGACACACCACGTAGCCGTATTTGCTGGCAGCTTCTGTGATAACCTGGTTCTGCTGTTATACTTATGCTCGGTGTTGCTCATGTTTTTTGCAGCTTACGTTCGGACTACTTCTTGGTATTCTGCTCCATAGCTTCTTATTACGTTCGTCTGGACACTACCAGTGACTGTTGAGGTATAAAATCAAGTTTCGCTTCACCTATGTTCATGCCTGTTGAGTTGCTCGCTAAACGAGGGCAAGTAGATTCTCGAAAGTTAAGGGAGGGAAAATGGGACAAGAGAGCCTTTATCAATACATAGAGTTTCTATCATTGGATCGACAGTGGAATATCTAGATACCTCTTGCAATAATCTGGTAAAGGGTCCTCGAAATTCTTCTGATCCGAGTCGAATGCTAAAGTTGTGGCACTGGGGACCGAGAGCACTGGCTGCTCCAACTTGCTTGACAGGCCTCGAAGGTACATCGAGAACTTGGATCGATGGCTCTGGTGCGTCATGCCACGGTGAGACCCGCGCCTGCAGAATATATCGTTGAGCTACATATCATTGAGTATTGAAGTACATGTGCAAACCTGGATCGGATTTTCGAAGACTTGATCGTTGATCGATCAAGCTGTGGCCTCGCCGCCACACGCTAATCTCTGCGGAACGTGACCATCTCCAATGCTCCACAGTGAAAGGCGCCGGGTCTACGCAACTTGCTAGGAGTCCATCATCGTGATTCGTGAAGCCTGATGGTCGAGGATTTGTGGGTCCTTGTGTTGTGCTGGTGTTTTGCAAAAACAACCGACTCCGACGTTCAATGTTCAACTCCGGGCGTTGAGAGTTGAACCGCTGTCACGGTCAAGCCAACCAACGAACCAACGAACAGATCACCACTTAGAATTCTAGGAAGCTGCATGTGGAATCGCAGACGAGTCCACTTCGACCTCGCTGGCAGGCTTCAGAAAGATGGAGACTTCTTTGCCGGGTAGCTTCTGATCAGTGGCATCTTCCTGTCTGCATGCTCAGCGTTCAATTCCACTGATTTTCCTCGCATCTGCAGCTGCCTCCATCCTTCAAAGCCAATTTCAAACACGAGGGCATCTGCAAACTATCCGAATCCATGCATATATGGGCTCTGGATGCGATTCAACAGGTACGTTGGCAAGCAAGCAATCGGAAGACGAGCTCTCGCTTGAATTCCAACTTTGAGGAAGAGTAAAAAGACACCTTTTTTACGAGCACAGAGAAGGGAAGGTATGTCCTTGATGTTCTATGTCAGTAAGATACCGTAGTCAGCGGCCTTCGTGACGAGAGCCGGTTCTTGTAAATCATGACGCACCGTGGTGGTACGTCAAAAGAGCTTGAAAATTCTGTAGGTCAGTCTATTTTTCGAACTCCTCTGAACAGGACTATGACCAAGGAATACAGCTTACGTGGGGTGGGATCCCGGCGTCGACCATGGGGTCAGTGATCATCCATGGGAGTCAGCACGGGCGCTTGGGAACTGTATCAATACGCCAGGCTCCGTGCGTATATTGAGTATAATCTCAGTGAGTTGAAGAAGCAGGGTACTTGAATAACTGTTAGTCGCGGGTGGGTACTAGGTCAACTGCCATCAATGCAGCCAGATTGAAGCGAAAGAACTGGTGAGTGTCATTCGTCTTGTGGGCCTAGAGCGACTGACTAGCACTTGGGAACGTGAATCTATTATCGGATGCCGAAATAGAGAACCCATTTCAGCTGAAGCGAGTACTGACAGATTGGCGCCTTAGAGGCGTGGATATAATCCAGGCCTTCGAGCGCTTCATCCGATTCCTCTTTCCCCCGTTTTTCCATCTCCTCCAGAGTATCCCAATCCGTGTTGTGAGCTCCTTCGTTCCCCCCAATGATCACGAGCACACAGGATTACCGAAGTCACGTCCGCTTCC
>JBBPJZ010000586.1:0-16940 GCA_038089015.1 Chalciporus aff. trinitensis | reverse complement strand
AAGGCGTGACAATTTCAGACGGAGTTGGCCGGCAAGCAGGTACCGCAAAGAGCCGATCGGAGCTTCAATTTAATGTGTGACACTGTGTGACGCCCTGCGAAGTCGCGTCACGGAAATTGTTTAACTCTGTCCATCACCACTTTTGCAGCCAACTCGCTGGCAACCCTCTGGCAGGCTCAATCCACCACCTGCTCCATTTTTAAAAAACTGGAGCTTTATCTATGCAGGCTTTTGTATTGCTCTGATTTTTTAGGCATTTATTTATGAGTAGATACGTGAGCTGTTAAAAATTCACCACAAGATTGTCCAACTCCAGTCCAACGATACGTAGTACATGAAGAACAACCATGAGTCTTATCTGACAGCTGACTCCGGCCTGGTACAAAGCCGCCACGACCGCTCTTCCTACTCACGATCTCCGTTCAAGGGACGACTTCTTACCGAAGGGCCAACTTGAATGCTTCATCATTACGGCCAACTTTTGGACAAGGGACCCACGGACAATTGTATTGAACACCCTTTCTGCTGGATCTGAATTGCCATGCCGTCCTCTGCATGTCGCGAGGCAACTTTATCGATGGTTTCCTCGGGATACTTAAGTTTCTACTGGAACGTGTGACCACTTCCCAACTTCCAAGGTAGCAGTATATATACACAGAAGCTCTTTCTCTCTCTCTTAGCTCCCAAGGCTCCCACAGCGCTATGGCATCAGCTTCCACCTGCTCGGAGTTTTCCCTTGAAGGTCTGCTCGCGTTGAATGATGTGGCGTATCATATGGGTGCGAGCATCCGCGACACTTTCAATCAATGGGCTTACTAGTATGCAATTCAAGCTGCCTCCCTCGCTTTTGCGGTATGGGATTTCCTCTTGATGCTGCAAGACGAAACGGAATATATTTGGCCGTGAGTAAAACGCTGTCGTCATCGTCACATTGCCTCGGACTTCTGGGTTGACGTTTTCAGAATGCGAGGCGGCGTATTCAAAGGTTTTTATTTGTACCTCCGTTACTTCACGCTCGTCTCGCAAATGTATGCCAAGTAATCGAACGTTTGTCATATTTGCAGGAATCACTAATGTCACTAGATTTCATCAGACCATCTGGAAAAGCTTGTCGTCTGGATGCCTTGTTGATAGCCTCTGCACGTTATGGCATCGATACATGATATTCACGATACATGTGTCGACTTTTATGGTCGAATTTGTTCTGGCTACAAGAGGTGAGTTTAGGGACTTGTTCGAAGTGAGTACTTAGCCTCCATGCTGCTCAGTGTTCGCGCTTTTCAATAAGAGTCGCAGAATGGCACTCTTCCTTGCTGGCCTTATTCTTTTCCACTTGGGTATCGGAGGTATCGCCATGGCGGGATCACACAGCATGACATATTTCGAAACTTGCATCCTAACACGCCCGCGTCGTTACTTCCCGATGTTGCAAGGGTGAACAATCCGCTGGAATTCCTGGGCATTCGCTGATAGAACATTGACGACGTTGTTCCAGAGTGGTCTTTCTCGCGATTCAAGGTACAATGGTGGGCATGACACTCTTCAAGCGCTTCGTCGGCATACGAGCGGGGTGGGGGGAGAACGCCTCTTGTATCACTCCTTGTCCGGGACGCTACAAGTTCGTATGTTGCCATGCTGTGTGAGTGGCCGGCTTCAATCTCTCGCCAAGTCGCATTTCTCAACGAAGCTTGACTGGCTTGCTTTAGTATTCTGTGGTATATTTTTGTCCATGTGTGGGCTTGATGCCCGGCAATCTGTCGTTGCGTTCTTGTACGTGCCAAGCTCACTGGCAATCTCCGAGTGCGTGGGACTGACGGAAGCATTTGGTGAAGTTGGTCGATGTCGCTTTCTTCTGTTGCGGTATGTCTCCCATCGAAGCTGGTCGGTTTTGGGCCTCACATTCTCTTCGCAGGGAAGTCGTCTCATATTAAACATGGAGCGTTTCTCGAAACGAGATATTTCAGAGGAACTTGAAGAGAGGGGTGTCTTCCTCACAACGCATATTTCCTTATAACCTAGACTTTGTTCTGAACTAGTTTACGAGCAAGAGTTGCTCTCGCGTCCCCCGACCTGGGGAAAAAAGAGGCGAGAACATGATCGCCTTGCGTGCTACTCGGTCGATGGCCAGATCGGACCGGACTCGGAGCCACCTCATAGGCAATTCTCCCGAAGAATGGGGAAATGAACGCAAACTATTGCTCATGACATTCCTTGTTAGGTTACTGAGTTGTTCTGTTGTTTACGACAGCTCTTTGCGGTCCAGCTGGCGGCCTGATGGGAGACATTGATCGGGCATAAGTAGTATCAACTTCGTCTTCTGATTCACAGGACCAATGTATGGCATTATGTAATGTGGGCGCTCCCGAGCTGTCAAATGCCGTATTCCCTTGAAGGTTCTACCGAGCACACTGTCACAGCTCACAACTTAATGCTCTACAATGTTCAGCCCAGTGAGCTGTTCAATGAACGATAAGTTCAAGTTGTTGTTGAGATTATGAAGTATCCCAGGTACCTTGTCGTCAGATTATAGAAACCGACTGCATAGACCGCCATTCCACCATTTCTCTCTAACTCCATGGTAACTCCGGTCAAACCTCACGGTTGACTGTATCTACCAAGTAAGTACTGGTTCATCTTGAACTATTAAAAGTTCTATAAGCGCCAGGGGACGCCACAATCATTTATCAACGGACCAACATGACAACCATACTTAACATTTTCCCACTGCGATTCTCCGTTTAACCTGATCGAGATTTTGATGACGCAGATCATGCATCGTCAGAGGGTATGAAGGCGGTATATATGTATTAACTCACATGTCAATCGATTTAGCTTGTTCTCAGGCACACTTCCTCCTCCCGAGGCTCTCAAGTTATCCGCTTCAGATGACATCGACTGCCACCACTCCGAACTGTTCTCTAGAATGTCTCAGCGCCCTCCGCGTTATTGAATATCATACGGGTGAGCGTCATACTAGTTACAATCAGTGTTTTCGAGCTGAATTTGCGCTTAGTTGCTGCTCTTGCTTTCGTTGTGTGGGATTACTTCTTGACGCTAGAGGACGAGCTCGAGTATATCTGGGCGTAAGTCCCAGTTGGCGCTATGTTGAATAGAACTCATAGTTGCAGGATGCGGAAGTCGGTGCTCAAGTGGTTCTACTTCTATCTGCGTTATTTTCCCATCGTTTCACAGATGTAGGCCGGGCCACTCAGCTATCATCAGGGAGGAGTCACTAATGTGATTTACAGATTCCACCAGATTGTTCTGCCTTTCCTGTCATCGAGCCAGCTACCAGATTACTTATGCCTTTTATGGTATCGTTACATGATGCTCACATTACGGGTCTCGACTTTGATGGTCGAGTTCGTTTTGGCTGCTAGAGGTGAGGGTAGAGACATGCACGATACCAAGCTCAAGCCGGTGCTTTTGATCAGCCTTTGCTCTGTTCGGCCGGGCACCCAGAGTAGGCGCCTTTCTTGGAAGCTTGCTCTTTTTGGATACGGCAGCTGGGGGTATCGGGGTAGCCAAAGTCTACACCGTGGAGTATTACGAGAGCTGCATGTTACCTCGTGCACGAAGTAACGTCTCGTTGATAAAAGCGTGAGCTTTACCCAGTTGCTCTAAATACCCTATTAACAACAGAGTGCCAGTATCATTTTCTTGATAGTTTTAAGCACGATAGTGGGCATGACATTCGTCAAGTATCTTGCTGGTGTTCAGGCAAGACGGAGGAGGATACCCTTAATATCATTCCTGGTGCGAGATGCTACGGGTACATATGTTACTATGTTCTGTGAGTTGCTTGTCCAGCTTTTCGCATTTACTTTTACTGAACGTAAATATGCTGTCATGCTGTAGTTATATCCGGTGTTGCTCTGGCTCTGTGTGGTATGGACGATCTCCAGGCCATTGTACCTTTTTTGTACGTACCCAAAGCTCAAACTTCTCAACCCTCGAAAAGAGGCTCTAACTCATTCGTTGAAGCTGGGCCGTCTCATTTTTTTCAGCCGCAGTAAGTCGTGAATTGGAGGCTGTTGTACATTTCGCGACTTACATTTTGTGCAGGGGAGCCGCCTCATATTGAATATGGAGCGCTTCTCCAGACGTCATTTTTCAGAGCCAGATAGGAGCATTCTCTTCACAAGTCGAATCAGCCTATTCTGAAGTCAATTCCTTGTACATCTTGCCCCGCCTGTGCGCTTACCAATGGGGATCGGCTGCACGCTTTGTAAAACTGCGGAATCCACTAAATCGAGTTAGATACAGAGTAAACGACTTATCCGGAGCATGATGTAAAGATATAGAAGTGTACGACATGTCCTTGGAGAGTAATTTGACTGCTATCACGGGGGAATTAGAGGTAGCTTAATCCACTATCGTCAAGCCTCCCAGAGAAAAATACATCGCAGTCGTTCTGACGCGCTAACTATCATCGTGACCAACATATTATAGATAAACGATCTAAAGTCCAGTATGCAATACAGTTCAGTGAGGGTCCAAATCAGCCCTCCCAAAAGGGTAATCAAAGACTTCCAAAGTCCTAACGGTCTCCTTGACCAACCTCCGAAACGAAGCGAAACGAAATGACAGACTGGGCATATTGTCCCCAGTAATCCCCATCATGCACTCCCTTTGATCCGGGATCAAGCTTCTCCGACGCGGATACCACAACAATGTGGGCCGGATCCGACGCGTCGAAGGTCGCCATCGCCGAGGGAGGCAGCATAAAATACCGCTCATGGTCCCCACCCTGCAAAGTCTCTTCTTCCACACTCGATTCACGACGCTCTTCCAATCTCTCGTATCCATGCGCAGTCCGAAGTGCATAGAATATTGCCATGTAAGTCAAGACCGCCGTGATGTGATGGGGAAGAGCGTGTAAACGTGAGTTGGGTCACTGAACGACCATCCCATTGTCGTGACGCTTTGCCATCCTTCCACAGGTATCGTCATATCGGATCCGAGGCTCTGATTCTGTGCAAGATATGTGGTAAAACCGGCGCGAAGAGACTGGTACGATGTGTAGTAGATCAGAAGGGACCACAATCTATGTTTCGTATGGATGTACTCACGGTTCCTCCCAGTTCCACAACGCCCCTCCAAAATTCCTCCTAACAGTGTCCTAGAGATCAGTCGAGAGTCCCAGCAACAAATGAGACAAGCCTTACCAGCACGGCCTGTGCTTGAGTGGATTCTGGCTGTGATGACTCCGGGTTCACCAGTGACTCCAACAAATTCCCAAGAGTATTCACCCCGTCCGACTGGAATGAGTATATTGGTTGGTAAATGAAATAGGCCAACCAAATCATGAGATTGAGTTGATATGATACGGCCGTCGAGTTCACGAGATGTGACGAAACAAGCTGATTGGCATACGTCACAGACGATCGGGTAACAAGAGGGCGGATGACGCAGGCAGTCGGGGGCAAGAAATTGTACACTCCATCGGTACTCCCTTGATGAATGATGGCTTGTGCAACGCTCAGATGATTTTCAATCATGCGGGAACTGCCTACTTACTGATATTGTCCATAGGATCAGTGCTCATCACGTCATTGATATTGGGGCAGGGAAGTGTTGTGAGAGAATTTACTCCTTGATCGAATGCTTCTGTGAAAGAAAGACCGATGTATACGTCACTGTCTGTAAGAATGGGCATCGTGTAAGTGTCCGTATACACCGATGAAGATTTTGTACCTGGTTTACATCGTATCCCAAGGATGGATGTGTTAATGACTGCCTGTCCAAAATTGATATCACCAGGGCCATTTGAACCCATCTGGAGTACTGCATTTACGGGAATGGCAGTCAAGTTGACAGGGAACCAACCACTTCCAGTGTAATTAGTACACGACACATCTGCCGTGAAGCCTTGCTGATCGATGCTGTAGGTACTCGATATTCCTGTAATCTCGTATCCCGAGCTCAGGTTTTCTGGAACGGGTCCATTAGCAAAAAACATGGCAGAACGGGGTTCTGATGGGATGGATGACATGTTGCTGGCTTGAGGGCCAGTGTACCCCGTCACTCCGGGAAGGATACCACCTGCAAATTTGTTTAAAGAATGCCCGAGATTTCATAGCTGATGACGTACTGGTTGATGTATTGTATTGGACAGTATTGAACATAAAAAGGCCTGCTTGTCCGGATGCGTTGGTTGTCGCGGCGGTTACGCCACCCATAAAGGCAAGGGATGTAAGAGAAGCGGATGATTGCGCTATGATACGGCCATACGTTAACTGAATACTGACCATCACGAAAGATCTTACGTGTATTAGCAATCGAAGCGTCAGTGGTGTTAGGGTCAACAGCTTGGTTTGAGCAGAACATCAAAATTAGGACTGCTGAGATCAAGTTCCATCCCCGTCATGGGCACAAGGAACATGACCGGGATGGGGTTGAGGAACGCGGTCCATCTGTAGTATGTCACATAATACCCAGTATCAAGCGCCGATACGGGAACTCACATACGCGGAGTTGACCAATCCGAAAGCCACGAAAATGAGCAATATTGTAAGAGTAAGCCCGATGTATCGACGGTTGAAGGCAAATGAAGCCCTCGAGGCAGCGACTCCGAATCTGAGCTCGGCCAACGATATCGGTTTCCGTGCGATGCGCTGCCGCAGTGCATGTTTCACAGCAATCGTGAAGCGACTAGAAGGACGAGTCACAGTTCACTCTACTTGGACAGAGGAAACACGCACGAGAGTGTTATAAAGTGGACCACAGTGGCAATCATGGTGACGATGACAGTCGTTTCGGTCGGATTGTGGTGAACCCATAGTGCTGTGCTATCCGATAGAGGGAGAGGATTGTTTATGCGGACGACAACATAGAACATCCATGCTGCGAGTAAGATCATCGACTGCACGAGTGCAACGGCTAGCAGGGATGCATAATGGGATTTGACCATCATGATACACTGAGTGGACGAACGAGGCTGAGGAAAGAGTATTTGCGAAAGCCCTGCTTTTGAGTATGTACAGCATCGCATGTCCCTGGAATTCGCATCGTAGATCTCGATGATGATGCTAGTATGGAAACAAAGAGCAGCAGATATCCAACACGAGTTCGAAGGGCAGACGAAGCAGTACAGATTGTAGGTCCCTGTGGGTCCTCGATCCGGGAACGATCAATGCACTAAATTTATGTCCCTCCTGAGTGGTCCATACTGGGGGTTAAACAAAAGCTTTGAGCCCCCATTTGGGAAATCTGGCATACCTGACGTTGGAATATCATCTGGGCTACACAGGGCTACACCTGGCTACACCTGGTCAAACAGACGGCAAAGGAGTAACATAAGTAATGTAGATAAAATTAGATTGCAATGGATATACAAAACATATTGGTCACACAGCCATGAATGACAGGAGACGTGAATAGAGCGTAGGGTAGGGCGTGTTGACATGCTCGAAAGGGTCGGGGAGGTCGGCAGGGGTAATGAGCTAGATGATGGTAAATCTTTCGAAGATTTGTCTTGCAGTCCGGCGGGCAACGGAAGACTTCGCAAGCTGCCAAATCGGGGACAAGAGTAAAGAGTCATGGTTCAGGAGAGACAGTCGAGCTCATCTGGTTCGCTGTCAGCCAAGCGACGATGCTGTGCAGCGCTCGCTTTGATCCTCTCTAGGACATCACGGGGTGGTCCCTTCACCGCCTTCGTTCGCGATGGTGGCTTCTCGCTCTGGCTTTGTTGTGATCGAGGTGCATCCCGGGCATCTCGTTTCGATTTGCTGTTAGGGGCGGGATTGTTCTCCTTGAGCTTGGTAGAAGTTGGTTGATGAGACCTACACTCTCGTCAACCTAAACCCATCATGGGCTGACAGTCACAAGACGTACCCCACATAAGCGATCTTGGCAGCTTTCCGAGGCCGATCATCGTTATTGTCAGCTTCGTTCTTCCGCTTCTTCGTCTTACTGGCAGGAGGTCGCTCACGGTCCTCTTGCTCCACATCCTCGCCCTGTGGTTGACGCTTCTTTCCGCTCGCTTTCGTAGACTTATCAGGTGCGCGCGTTTCCTCCTCTCCGTCTTCAGCTTTATCCGCTCCAGACTTGCCCTTTCTGGTCTCAGTTACACGAGGAACGGGGGCGTTTTCGCGTTCGGTATCGTCCAGATTCGGTTTACTTCGCTTCCTAGGAGATACTGCAGTTGTCTCAGCTTCTTCTTCGTCATCGTCATTTGCTGGTCGACGCTTCCCTCCGCTGGTTTTCGTGGGCTCCTTCGTTTGATTCTCTTCCGCCTCCGCTTCATCGACACCATCCGCTCGAGCCTTGCCCTTGCCCTTTCCATCCCTGGGAGCGCGAGGGGGGGCCTCCGCCTGCTCAATCTGCCCTTCTTCCTCTTCAACATCCTCCAAGCGTTTCTTCTTCGTCTTTGAACCCTTTGCGGGCACCGTCTTCGAGTTTGCTTTAGCTCGCTTCACGATTGGTACATCCTCGCCAATTTCGGCCGCGTCCTCCTTGTCCTTCCGTGCACTTTTACCTCCAGGCTCATCTGTCTTCGAAGCCTTAGCGCCTGCAGACTTTGAGGTCGCTTTAGGTCGCTTCACGAGGAGTGCATCCTCATCGCTCTCGTCATCGTCCTCGTCATCATTCCTCCGGGCCTTTCCTTTCCCGTGTGACTTGGCAGAGGACTTCAGCTTGTGAGGAGCTTCTACAAGCGTTCCATCGTCGTCTATATGCGCGCATATAACCATCATACACCATCAAGGTAAGGACAGGACACACCGGAGGACAGAACCTTGACAATCTTTTCTGGGGGCTTGGGTTTCGCTTTGGGCTTGGGTTCGGAAGTGGTGGGAGCGGTCTCCTTCTGTTTTCCCTTTCCTGTCTCTTTGTTGTCGGATGTGGACTTGGACTTCGATTTGGACCTGGACTTGGCATTCGTAGGTGGGCGTTCAATGTCTGAATCTGGTTCTGTGACGAATCAGTCACGATCAAGGAGTTGAGGAGATATGCAAGCATACCGGGAGCTGTCTCTCTGGTCTTTGGAGGTCTACCGCGGCGTTTGGGAGCAGGTTTGGTAGTCACGTCGACTATAAGGGATTCGTTAGAGAACCAAAGAAAAACCTACGAGTCTCGCAGTCTTACCTGTATCGGCAGCTTTGGACTTGCGTTTCTTGGATGCTTCTGTCTTGGCCTTGCTCTGCTGAAGGACGGCCTTGGAGCTGCCTATATGCGATGTAAACTTCGTGAATCAAGCGATGACAACGAGACGCACTAGCGATAAGATTGCCTCCCTCTCCCTCAACAGTCGCGTCGCTGTTTCCTTTGGAGCCGACTTTGCTTTTCCGCCTCAGAGGAGCCTGACGCGCCTGGTTTGCCTTGGGATTAACCTTTGAAGGCGACTCTCCGGAAACGGTTCGCGCAAGCAAGATGTCGAGAAGTGGATTTGTGTTGGACGGTATGAACGCGCTAATGCACCAACATCCACGCGTCAACGACGTGCATGACATGACAGATACAGTCCAAGGAACTAATACAGACCCACCACGATCGCGAAAGCGGGCCTGTTGTCGTTGTAAACGGAGAGCTTTGCTTTCTTCGGCCGAAACGCCGAGTTTGGCCTGTTGTTCGGCCACTGCTGGTGGTAGCATTCCAGTACCGTCCCGCGTTGTACCGAGGTGGAATTGGAGTTGCAACTTGGTGCACGCAGATCACGTGAGAATGCGATCTCTGCACGTGATCTTCCGCGTGCGAATCCGCGATCGATCGGTGCGCAAATGCCAAAAAGGGGCTTCGAACCTTCTCTAGTGTTATTTTTCCCGTCTTGGTCGGCAGCGTCGTCCACGTGTGATGTTCATATCGTGGGTCCTATATATGCATACCAGTTGTATTAGCATCGGAATATTTCTGTCTTCGCAGTCGTTCTCATTCGATGTCGACACACTGCGCTGACACCCCTTCCCGGGGGTACCTCCTGACCAACAAAGTCACCCATGCAAGACTATTCCCCGTCAAACATGCATTTACATATCCTACCCTCTCCGTCCTCGTCTCGCTCGATGCCTTGGAGAATCGTGAGCTTGATTTACGAGTGCCATTCGGCACTCTGTTTGGACTCTCGGGGCTTGGCGGTTTCAGTCTCTTTCGGTTTGGGTGCACATGGTGGACCCTCGTCGGCCTTCGAGGTGATGGATACCTCGGACCCGGTGGTCGAGAGGTATTCGATGCAGAGCACAGATGTGTGAGCATCCGTAGGAGATTGGATCGCATTTTGTTGGAACGCGGTGTGATCGCGGATTCATCCGAGATAAGAGACGCCTGGATGATGACCATGCCCGCGGTATGTGGGTTCGAGGGGATAAACCCCCTCACTGTATATTTTTGTTACCGCCACTCGGAGGAGGTATCGGTCGTGATACTTGAGGTAAGCGTCCCCCTGGATCAAATCCCTGCTGCCCAAAAGTTTACCATGTTCAGGTGCACAACACCTTTGGAGAAGGACATGTATATGTCCTTCAAATTGGCAAGAACGAGGATTCATCACCACCCAGAGGGTACGTTCCACACTCGTATGCTCAATCTGCAGCAGTGCATGTGAAACATAGGTACGACCATCAATGGACGTTTCCCCGTCGTTTCTTCGTCTCCCCATTCAACGACCGCTCGGGATTTTATACCGTAGCCATTAAATTACCCTCGCATTCCCCTTTCGACCTTTCCCCCATTTTGGATGACCCCCCGAAACCAAGGGTGCGAGTGCACCTACACGTGCCCTCCTCATCGATATCTTGCTCTGCTCCCCTGACTTATCCTATCGACCTATCCAATGTAGGCCCACTCAAACTTGTCGCCCACCTCACCCCAAAAGGCTCAGTTCCTCTCACCCCCAACAATGTCCTCACAGTACTCTTCCATTACCCACTCACACTTTTCAGCGCGCTCCCGCGTATACTGTACCGCGCGTGGATACTCCACTACTCCAAACGTCTTCCCATATTTGCTCGCCCAGAACCCATCACCGGACATCCGTGCCCATCACTCTCGACAAACACCGAGGACCAAGAACAGACACGTCCGAGAGCCAACGATCCCGATCAGCCTACTCAGAGCTATGAGCATCCGGGCGGCATCATTTCCCAGCAACCTTCCTTCCTCGATCATTATTCCCGCAATCGCATGGAACAATTCCTATCTAAACGGTGCATGGACCTCAGGATGAGAATCGTACTCATCCCAGGCGATCCGGCAGAGGATGTGTTTTCGCTAGGAAGACCTGTCCTTCCACTGACTTTGACGATCAAATACACTTCTCCGCGTTTCTTTACGCTGTTCTTACTCGCTCCATCAACACGACTCT
Organism: Chalciporus aff. trinitensis; assembly: GCA_038089015.1. Classification (NCBI taxonomy): domain Eukaryota; kingdom Fungi; phylum Basidiomycota; class Agaricomycetes; order Boletales; family Boletaceae; genus Chalciporus; species Chalciporus aff. trinitensis. Next base: position 5,641 of record JBBPJZ010000586.1, on the reverse strand, counting down.
TTTTACTCGCTGGATGCAAGTCTAAGACAGACGGCGAACGGCCACTGTTTGAAGTGTCGGACGAGACGGTATTCATGCGTTTTTTCGATCCCGCTCCTGTGGTAGGACAAGGTATGCCACTCGTTGACGAAGGGACAGAAATCGGGTGGATGGAATGGGTGACGCAGCAAATCCGACTGTTAACCATTCCCAGCGAGGCTTTCCTGGAAGACTGGGGAAGACATCCTCTTGCGAGGCATCATACGAGCTTCTGGGGGCAACTATGTGATTTGCTAGTCGTTTGCACGTTGGTGTTTGCGGATTGGGTCCGGGAGTGGATATTTTGGTTGCTGGGGGTGGGGTTCGTGGAGGGTACGGAGCCGTGGTGGGGAGATATCTGGAGCAGGGGGAGCAGGGCTGAAACTAAGACTGAGGGTGGTTTGTGACGCTGAGGAGCATAGTAGTTTGTACGCATGTAGAGGGGTGTACCTCGTTGAACCGGTTCCCGTTGGAGCTGCATATTTACTTACAGTCACACAAAAGGTGTATTTCAGGAATAGAATTTCTGACAGTCCACACAACACGAATCGTCTGGCATTTTATACGACGCCAGAAGCAGCGGGTCGAACTGCATCTTCGTCTCTCCCTGTCACACGCATCAGTATACGTACACCCAAGAAGGGTCCAGGAAACCCTCCCAAAGCAAAAAGAGAATCACCCACCTTCCAAAAACTTTTGCAAAAACGTCCTCTGGGGCCTCTGATCATTCATCAACAAAATGCCCATCACATGATCCGTCTGTTTCCAACAGTTCAACGATTCTTGTAAATCCTGTCGCGACTTGTGAATCAAGATTTCGACGGCGCGTGGGTCAGTAACGTGTCTGTTGGCTTCGAAACGTTGACGGATACAGTGACGAACGTAGGAAGGTGTTACGGAAAGAGCATAAAGTTGGACGATTTCCGGGGCCTGCGGTGCGTAGGGTGGTGAGTGGAGTGATGGTGGTATTGCAGACGAGTACTCACAGCCCTCACCCAACCTCTGTACAGATCAATAACACGTCTGCGAGCCTCTTCTGGGCTACTCGACGTACGCGACACTTGCGCGAGTCGGGATGGTATCGTCGTCATCTCTCCTTCGGTTTCTCTTCCGGTTTGTTCGTCCGGTAACACGTTTCGGAGAGACTCGAAACGAAACCAGCCGCTGACATAAGCATATAGTAGTTGTTGCCTTATTTGGAACCAGCCAATAGGTGACTCGCTTGTGCTTATCTAGCCAGCTTGCCAGTAGTACTGCGAGCGTGCCACAGCTTCTACTGCTTGTAACTTACTATCGCTCATTCTTTATCACACTCGTATATCATGGTCAGAGGAACAGGTACATTCAACTGCTTTCTTTTCCGACGACTACTGACTTGAATTCATTAATAGGAAAGTTCAAGCAGAAGCGTGGGGGAGGAAGAAACTTTAGGCGAGTTGTCGAGCTCTGCACGCGATTGAGCGATGTGGATCTGATCTTTTATTGATTTGGATTGTGTTAAACAGTCGGGATATGGTGCTCGATCATGAAGATTTGGGAGACTCGAGATCGTACGTGGACATTTTCGTCGCTTCAAGTGTTGCCACCACTCACTGGTGAAACAGAGCCCGTCGTAAAGCTGATTCAGACGGTGACGACGAGGATGACGATGACGAAGAAGAAGAGGAGGAGGACGACGACGACGACGACGACGAAGAATCTGCCACAACAACCGCTGGTCCGAGTATCCCTGCTCAACCTGAGCTCACCCGTACGGAACGACGCGAGCTGAAGAAGAAACAAGCTGCCAAGAAACAAGCCGACAAACAAACTATCGACGAGGAGGACGAGGATCTCATCAATCCGAATCACGTCGAGAAGAAGTTGACCATATCGGATTTGGGATCGACACAGATGAATAGGAAAGAAAGGTGGGTGTTTTGTCAATCGTCAGCTTGCGGAGTGATGATTGATTACGGTTCGTGGATAGGGAAGCGAAGGAGAAGCAGGAAGCGAAGGAACGTTACTGGAAGGTCTGTTACTCTTGAAATGATTTAGGTTCTACGTCTCATCTATTTCTCCAGCTTCACATGGCTGGCAAGACAGATGAAGCAAAGTCTGATCTAGCTCGTCTCAAGAAGATTAGAGAAGAACGCGAGGCCGCGCAGGCAAGGCGCAAAGCCGAAGCGGAAGGTCCGTATCACCGCTCTTGCTATCTCCACACCGTGCCTGACCCACGGAATGAAACAGCCAAGGCAGCGGAAATAGATGCAAAGAAGGCTGCGATGAACGGGAAGCGCGTCTGATCCTAACTTTCCTCGACCACATTATTGACTTGATGTACGATTCTATTACCCTCCACGCCCCACTGGTATATTTTTCTTGTAACCTGCATGAAGTTGTATCATGAACTTGCAACCTGTTTGGACGTCGCTGACATGCTTGTGCCTGAGAGGTCGCTGCCAGATATTGCCACTGGGCGGCTCCAAGCCAGGGTTCTTACTCCTAACTGGGGTTTATTTCTCTCCGGGTAGCCTTTTGCATCCAATCTCAACGCTAAGTAAAGGTTTACCCTCGTCGTCAAAGGGTGCTCTCACGATTTACAGGATGCCAATCGGAAATTTAGACACAGCCCAAACCTGGAAAACAGACAAACTTCTATCATACAGCATTAGTGGCGCATGACCATGGCGAACTCTGCTGTACTGACTGTCTCAACAAGATGTGAGCATCCACCACTCTGAGCGCACTCAAGCACGTCGTACTGGATGCCGATCAGGGGCTTGAGCACCACGTGGAGAACGCACAGTCAAATCCCCAATCGGACCATTGGATAGGTGGGCGGTGCACGTCAATGAACAAGCCAGCTGTACTGGCCATGATTCATCCAGTATGCGACACCCACTTCGACAAATATTTGGTGTGGCAGGCAGTTGCAAGGTCTTTGGTGGATAAGAAGACTGCCTGCTCAGAGGTGCTGGATTCTTCATACACAGCGCATCTTCAGATTGCTAGACTGTACTCATGATTCCTTTTGCACTGGGGTGTCATCACCCGAAAGCGATGAAACATCCAGCGTTGCTGGGAACTTTGAAGCCTCCTGCAGTACGTCTTAGACTTCAATCTTTCGTGGCACGGCCCTAGTGCATGAACATCGAGCTTGACGGAGCTCACATTCTTTCTAGGCGAGATTGACACAGCTTATCGAAACGAGTGATGTCTATTCATTTGGATGCACCATGTTACAGGTTCGTTATTCGTTCAATGATCCCACAACGCTCAATCACGTCTTTCCAGGTTCTCACGGGCAAAGTCCAGTGGAAAGGACCGAACAAGCGGTGTACTCGAAGTACTACTCGGTGAAAGGGTGATCAGCCTTAGATGCCCGGTGTCACGGATCGCTATGCAGTGTTCACCGGGGCCCTTGCTGATGAAAATCCGAATCAACAATCTTATGTATCCTCCCACTTTGTATTTCGGGTCTATGTGTCGTCCATCAGTTCGGAGATGGCGACGGTTGGGGTAGCGGTTAAGCCCCCTGATGAGAGCTTTCGCGGGCTCGAAACCGTTCGTTTTTCCGTTTCCTAGTTAATCGTAGTGGGCTCTAAGCACTGGAGTTTAAATTGCAATGTGGTGCCCTTTGGGATAATATCATACATGGACACAGGAACATTCAACTTGTACGCGGAACATAGAAAGCGCAAGAACGATCATTAGAACGCACATAAGAGGAGTATCCGAGAATATTTAAGAATGTGCCTAGACCCCAACGCTTTGGCGCGTCTAGTGCGTCTAACCTAAAAAAACTAGCCTTCCGTAGTCATCCCCTGGAGTGGATCAGTATATATTCATTGTGTTACTTTGTGAGAGGCATCAGCGTACCTCGGGGAGACGCTCCTCCGTTTCGATGTGCCTCAGGGTAGGCACAAATAAGGCAATTTGCACCTGTTCCTTCCTGGATATCCTCGGTCCCACGATCCGAAGTGTCTCGAGCCGACACCTAGAGCGCAATAAGAATTTCTGGAAGTTCGCATGTGGCCAGTTTGGGTCCACCGGAAGGAGGAGCTCGAGGTGGCGCAAACCCCGGAAGTTCATGAGATCCAACAGTTTATCATAGACACCCCCGAGTACTTCAATGCTCAGTGAAGAGAGTCGGGGATCGCTGAAAGGCATTTCTCGATATTCGCGCTCATAAAAGTCTTCAGCCTCGCAGTCGATTTCCATCGAGGTGATGACAAGCTCTTTGAGATTTGGACAAAACTTGGGGATAGAGAAGACCATCCAGACGTCCGCAGAACCGCCTAGGTCGGCCCGAATGTGTGTTACGGTTGTCCACCCAAGGTCGAGAATATGAAGGAAGGCATCGTCTGCGGATGAAAGCTTGAGATTCAGGATACGATGATGTTTCCCTTTTCGGAGTCGGATCTCTGGAGTGAATATGTCTTCAGGTTTGAGGGACTCAGGGTCGTCAGAAAGCAGTGAGTGAAGGCGGAAATAGTCCAAGTTAGGGAGTACTATCGATGGGTTCCCTGCAACAGATGCCCATCCATCGCAATCATCAGCGATTTTTAGTGATCGGAGGTTTGAGTGGATGAGTGAAGATGAGTTGTCAAGATGGCTATGGAGGCGGTGCGGAGGAGGATACGTTGTAGGGGAGAAGACGAAGTGTTCAAGGTTGGGGCACATCTGCAGAAGTGCGAAGAAAATGGGGCTGGAAACATGACATTCGTGTTCTGCGGGCACCACCGCAAGGCGTGTTAGGCTCTGCCACCCTGGATTGAAGGGAACCAAATACTCCATGCGGAGAAAAGGGGGTCGGAGTACAAGGGAGCGGAGGCGAGGCTGCTGTTGAACAATTGTCAGTGGCTGGTCACGCAGCGAGGCCAGACTTCCGGTGAGGTAGAGGTGCTCCAGTTTCGGAACATCACGGAACAGCGAATCCAGAGCCGCGGCCTCGTCAAAGTTCATGTTCAAGCTAATCAACTGGCTGGCATATCGTTGTAAGAAGCCCAAGGCTGCCCGACTCCAGCCTGCATGGGGAAAGGTTGGAGAGAAACGCGTGTCAAGTTTGAGAGATAGAGGGCAGCCCTTCGCATTGTTGAGCCAATCGTGGTAGTGGGGCAGTCGTTCTATTGGTTGCTCCACAACCACTGAGCACCACAGCATTGGTGCATCGAGTGCGACCTCTCGCCATCCCTTGCAGATCCCAGTCAACAATAGTGGCGCAGCCTTTGCATCCGGAGTGACCGGCATCCTTTGGGGTAAACATTGCATAAAAACCTCAATGAGGGTCTCCACTGGCAGGCGGCGAATGCCTGACACGAAGTTTTCATGCGCCTTTATTGAGGACGAGATCTCTTCGCGCTTCTCCCGGAACTGGCTGAGGATGGTCCCCAGTCGTTCCACGATGACATCAATATCCACAAGCCACGCCTTTCGCTCGGAGATGATTTTGCGGATGGCAGGGAACTCCGAGTCTGCCGCGCCGTAGTTAGACTCGGTATACTTCGAATACGGAGTATTAGGGCACGGGAACTATATTCGCCACAGGCGATGTCGTGTTGGTACTGTTGACTGCCAGTGCCAGTGACACGATACTCGGAGTGAACTTACGATCGTATGAGGATGAGGAACCAGGCCATAG
>JBBPJZ010000585.1:0-16950 GCA_038089015.1 Chalciporus aff. trinitensis | reverse complement strand
TCCTAACCGCTGCGTGCACCCAAACTACCCATGATATCCTCACTTCCCTCCTGTTCCTCGACGCTGTCCGATTGCGTTACCTATGAAGAGTGAGAGATGAGAGTCAGGCGTCATCAGCTGAAATTGCCGACGCACCACGCGTAACACAGATTTCTTTGATGATTCTTGCATCTCTCCAGCTATGATCAGTTCGTCGAGAATCTGTTGACCATACTGTGTCAATCATCTGAGTGATTTACCCACACAGACCAACGCACCGCATATGCCTTCTGGAAATTAAAGATTCTAATCCGTGGTGTCATTCAATCAAAATGCCAGACAAATGAACGTCCGTGTGTCAAAGCTTACAGGTCCAGTTCACAAACCTACGATAAGTTTGCGCGCCGTCATTTTCGAAACGAGGCTGACAAAGGTTGGGGAGGACAACTCACGTTTCCGAAATATCTGTCCAAGACTTCGACATAACGATGAATGATCTCGAGCGTTATGAGTTCGTTATCCCCCGACGCGACCCCACAAACGAAGAATAGCGAAGCGTATCGTCGGTAGACAACCTTCGTGTCTGTACGCCATCACACATGCACGTTCGGGCCCACAAACCGTCCCGGTCAGCGACAAATCAGCACAACCATGAGCAGATCCCTCGCTCACCCTTGTATTCCAAAAAGTTACACATCCGTGTTCGTCTACCCAAGACGAGCTGCGTGACGTCTTTCACGATCTTGGCTTTCGCTTTCGGAGACATCGTCGTGAACCATTTTGCAAGGCGTACTTTTCCTGGTGAGGTGGGTTAGTGTAAGACGTTGTCTGTGATATCGCTGAGGATGTTTGAACGAGCCTTGTCTTGAGACGAGCAAGATGTAGTTGATCATCGTGAAGTGGGTATTGCAGTGGCTGTGTCCGACTGGTCATTTCTGTACCAAAGTACCTCAGGGGGACACACTAGTCTTCTAATGAGCAGTTTGGCATTACAGAGTATCTACGCGGTATTATATTCATCAGTACATTGGTATGTAGTCCCAGATTGTCTCCACGGTTCCGGGAAGCATTGACTATCTGGAAGAGACGTCAACATGCGAGTTCAAGTGAACGGCGAGTAATACAAAAGAAATCAGATTAGATCAAGAAGTATTCACCGGGCACCACTCGCTCATTGTGGAGCATTAGATGGGGTGCCCTCAAAACCACTTTTGTCGTCATAGTCTCCGAATAAAACATATACTTACCTGACGATTTTTTTTTGGTGTCGCGGAGTCGTCTTCAAAGCCGGAGACAAGTTGGGTAACGGCGGAGGCACCGGAGACGCAGGAGGGGGAGAGGGCAACGAAGCGGCTAACCTTCTCTTCCTTCGCAACTCCCAATAGTCCAATATCCATGTTTGCACCAGACCAAAAGTTGCAGACGTTACCCAGTAAATCACAACAGTCTGAAAACAGTTCAACAATGCAACCTAAAACACAGGGCTGGGACACTCACCCCAGGAACCATCGTCGCAACAAGTATTCGTCCCACGGATATCAGTCTCAGAGCAGACTTGATGATCTTTTGCGGTTCTATCACTCTCTCACCCTTGGCGGTCTTCTCTTCTTTCCATTTCTGCACCTTGGCTTCACGTTCACGCTGCTGGTCGGTCATGAACCACCGAGAACTTTCCACATTCGCCAGGGTGATGAAGCCGAGTGCGATTGGTAACGTCGCAGTCGAGTCAACATGAATGAGCGTGGAGAGCGTGAGGAATGACTCTGAATCAAGGGGTGTAGGTGGTTGCGCGATATGTGCAAGTACGACCGAACCACCGACAAAGACCGGTAACTGCGTGAGAGGTGGAATAGCCATCGTCAGAATCGGTGAACAGCGGTGCTCTGCGAACAGCTCTTTCCGCCGGGCTGAAACCTGAATGAAAGAAAGGGACTCGTTTTCACGTTTACGTGGTGGAAGCGTTGGAGGTGTACGCACAAGCTCTTTCATTCTCGTACCATGGACCTTTTGAAGTTCCTCCTTTGTACCTTGCACTTTCTCCTTTTTCATGTCCTCGAGTACTCTCTTCGCGATTAATGGTGCTTCTGACTTCAGAAGCGGCAGAACTTGCTCTTCAGCCTTCCATTGTCTTCGTTTTGCCTGCATGAAGATTAAAACACTGAAGACACGCTGCGAGAAAATGAGTAGCTACCCATATTGAAAACGGAACCGTCAGAGCGAATCGAGAGAGGACCGTGCAGAGGATGATTGTGGTCGCATATGCCGGCCACGAGGGAGGAAGAGGCAGGGCAACGGCTAGGTCAAGAAAGCCATCCTTGAGAACGTCTAGGGTGGAGAGAGTTCTCCTAGATTGATTCAAAGAGAGACTTGGTCGAGGTTGCTGGTAAGCCCGGCGAAGGACCACGCGACTTGGACGGTAGGCGTAGCGAGCAAACATCAACGAAACCAGACACTAGCAGAAATCAAATCTCCGACCAAGTTGCACTTGCATGAATTCGCTCTTGTACCAACTCTCTCGAATACGCGACTACAGCGGACTATACAGACTCAATCCTCCATGTCCATCTCAATGACACCTTCTTCTGAACTAGTCTCTGCTGGACTATACGTCGAAAAGGAGAAGGACTTCCCGAGAAAGCTTCCTGGATTGAATACATGACATCCCGAGTATGTCAGCTTGTACTTTTCGTATTTATCTGCAAGGACCACCTTTGAAGGACATGAGTACTCAGCACCAGAAAGAGGTTATAGACTTGTAGAATATCTTACGGCTGTTGGTAATGGATACAGGCGCAAGGCGTGATCGTAATCACAGAGTGTTGGTTGAATATGAGAAGTCAAAGGGGTCAGGTGGCTTTGGTCTAATATCGTCTGTACGAGCTACAAAGACATTCAGCATGCAATGCCGGATAGCCTGACAGTGTTACATACATATCTTCTTAGATCTTCCCCTGAGACGTTTGGTTTCACTTCCACAGTGTTTCGTAGCATCCTTGCCATAGTGTCCTCGCGGAAAATCACGATCTCCTGCGAAAAGAATTTCAAGCGGCAAGGATTGCTCGCGAAGTGTACCTTTGGGACTTTGGACCCTAGCTGAGATGTGAAGGATGAAAGGATCGTTCTTCGCGGCACAGTCACATTGCTCGTCAGATCAAGGGGACCGGGGACGAAGACAAAGTGGGTTGTGCGAGTGATTTGAGGGTATGACGCAATGAGCTCAGCGAGTGCATCAAAGTTTTCTGCTCTCGAGTGATTCAGTTAGTGTAGAGTGTTGTAGAATGCAACGTACCCTGGTATCTTTGAATATCCTGCCCGCTTCCTTGGGCAATTGACCGGCTCGTAAAATTCCCGCACATGACAATGACTTTGGGTATGAAGCTGTTTTCTATACAGTTGTCGAACATTTTTTGAAGCCCAATGAACGTTCTGGGATTGTCCAACCAGACATCTGACAAGAAAAAGAAGTAGACGTCCGAAAGTTCCTCTCGAACGCGACGGGCATAGTTCGTCTGCAAGGTGCGAGTTAGCCGTAGATAGCGACGACAACCGTCTGCATACATCTTCAAGTAGTGTGGTGGACCCCTTGCCCAAGAAGTCTACGTGTCCATATATTGAACTAGTGGAGTGAACAATCTATCTTCAATGAGCCAGAACCGCAGCTCACCGAGCAGTTTCCCGATCTTCGCATGGCGGTTGGCCCATCGCAATCACTTCAAGGGTACCTTCCGAGGTGTACTCGCCTTCTACGAGAGCAATGCAACCTTCCGTATATAGCCCTTCTCCAGGATCGTCCTTGGTCAAAGTAAATCATCGGGGGCACAATGATATCGTTTATCTCACCAACTTGGACACCTCAAGCACAACGCTCCCATCCGCATCCTCAAGGCATAGCTTTCCTTCCATATTATGAGCCAACATCCCCAACAGTAGAAACCTCTCGCCGGCTCTCCCCAGCAATTGCTTTGTCGATTTCAACTGTTCTAACATTTATTGATACATATTTCGAGGGGGTATTGGGGCCATGGCCATACCGTGACGAGATGCTCCCGATCGCGGGAGGGTAGGGTAGAAGGTGAGAAATGTTCATTACGCAGGATGCTCTGCTTGATGATGTGGAGTCTATTACGCACAGAGGTGATGCGTGATTCTGCTGTACCAGACATTGTCGGTGGCACCGAGGACCTTCGGACTTGGTGATGATACGAAAAACAGTATAGACAGAAACATACCTCTCAAAAGTCCCTCGTTCATGCGACCAATTCCATGCAGGCATTTCAAAAGCATCAACGACATATAGATGACTTTCTGGGTCGAGCAGTTCGGTTTCGGCTGGGTCACCGGAGCCTTGATCTTGAAGGGCTTCATATACTCGCTGGAGTATAGTCAGGGAGACCTTCATATCCGCGTCTGCTCCAACTAATCAGGAGCGTTGCTTTATTGAATAGGTCACTTTACCATCTTGTTTGTTGAATTCCCTGGCAATAGCCTCGATTGAAAACTCGATATCTTCTTCAGCAATTTCGTGTCGATCGAGGACTTCCTCCAAAAATTGCAATGCTTCAGGCCCAAGGGAATGGCTGTACTTGCGGAAGACCTAGAACAACCCTTTTGTAGGGCATTCAATGGGTGATGGAGAGAGTTCAGACCTTGATTATGATTCGTTGACGTGAATCGGCCATGTTCTCGTCGTGATATCGCGCGTGCAGCACCGTGCAGTCGGCCGTGGACCCTTCAGATGGGGTTAAGGCAATGGGTGGTGGTCAAATGGCAACCCTGTCATGTCGCGTCAATATAGTCATGGACATGACTGGATTGGGACAAGTCTGACAACCAGCTGCTGCTACTTACCGAACTAGAGAGTTAACTCCCCTTCCTGACCGCTGCCACTGACATTCGCGATGATCGCAACTCTGGACCTCGACATAAGGCCGGGATCAGGCATTGGGATGTTCGAACTAGGTCTGTGCTTGATTCAATGCGGGGACACTGCGTTCAACACGCTTCGCCCCTAGGCTCATCCCTATGGTCTGTCGTTTCTATGCTTCGGACCCTCACACATCTATTCCCGCAAGTAGAGGTCAAATATGACCCAGAAAACGCGTCCACCACCCCTATCATACTCCATCTTCGCCCACACTTTGATCTCCTTTTCTCTGCCTATCATCAACGACTACACACCGTTTGTTTAAGAAGGCCAAGAGACCCCCATCCGCCAGTAACCTTGCGATATAAGGAGTCTATCATTTGCTCGGGTGAAGAGCCACTGGTCAAGGTTCAGATTAGTAGAACCTTTGGTCCGACCTACCCAGGGGACGAACTGAAGTATCCTGGTGTCTGGTTTAGCTTTGACGACGATACCATCAATGAGGGTCGTAAAGGCAACTCATCACATGCGATCACTGACAATCGTTCGAAAGAGGTGAAACGGATCATTGTCACTCAAAAGGATACGCAAGATGGCGAGCGTGATCCTCTCGACGAAGTTACCCTTTGTCCGGCTATGTATGGAGATATCTCCAGAGCTATCGTCAAGGTAAGATGAGCCGGATCTGCGTGCTTGGTCATAGTTCAGTTCTCTGCAGATTAATAACGGTATTGTCCTTCACTTCTACGGCTCATCTGGTCCATCCTCGGTGTCCCTTCACATTCGATTGGGCGAGACAACTGCGCAGGATTTGAGCATCGATCTCGGAACCCCATCAAGGGTGTATTATAAGGACGACGAGCGGATGGCAATTCATTCGCCTAACCCCCAACTTGAAGAAGAGAACCAGAGCACGGATTGTGAGCCTTCTTGCCACATTGCTATCCAATTCTTACAGCCATCGCTAGACTTTTACAACTATTTTAGTCACGGCATGGACTTCCTAATATCAGGCCAGAGCCATATTGTACGAAAAGTGATACTCCACTCCAATCTGGTATCTTTGTTCTCCGTTCGCCTTCGTTATCTATGCTGATAATTCTTATCATAAGCCGGGTTCCCCTTTGTTCCAGAAATACAAACGGTGTCCATGGGAGCTAGAAGGGAAGCCGGAGGACGATGAAGATGGTCAGAATGTGCTCCCAGTCGCCGAAACATAAACTTAACAGATTTACGTAGATTCACCGCCAAGGATGCGCTTCACTGACAAAGTAAGTGATCTGAAATCTCGCTGGCTAAAGCTCTCACTCACTGACCACAGTTCGAGGCTATCAGCCATTTTCTTAGCCCCAGGGACCCCCCGCCTTCGATGGTACACGACCGTACTGAATATGAAGACAGTATTACTCTACCGAGTGCGACGTCGAGTAAGACTCAGTCTTTTGTCACCGGGTACTTATACACACTTCTGTGCAGGATTGTATGGGTATGATGGCGTGATCCTGGAGGTTAACGAAGCCTCGCAAGTCGTGACCGTCATGTTATTCTCCTAATGAGCTCCAGGTTACCAGCGGCATTGTAATTGTACACATCTAGACTGTTACAAACTATGTATTATTATGCGGAAAACATATCAGACCATACTTCCCTTAGTTCCTCCAGATTGCTGATCACCACAATTCCTTCCATGTCAGCGGCTGAGTCACCATTAACTCCTAAGGTTTTCTTCCTTCCACCCTCCACTGTGTCTAATCCCACTTCATGGAAATGCGCACAACGACCCCACCCCAATTTCTTAGCGGCAATCACGTTTAGTTTACTATCATCCACAAACAGGCATTTTGACGGATCAGTGATATTAGCCGTCTCCATTGCCTGAGTTAAGATTTAGCGAAATGGTTAGTGATAGATTGCTTTTAGTGCTTACGGTGTGGAAAAACTCAGACTCTGGTTTGCAAGTGAAATTTGGGTGCTCATAGTCGCAGTAAACGAGCCCTTCTATTTGGTCTTGGAGGTCCAAAATCTTGAGCACCCGGTTCGCGTGCTAAGCCTCTTAGTTAGGAGAGGATCTCACCATCAACTTTCAGGACGTACATGTTTATAAGCATTTGTTAGCGCCCATACGCGTACCTTGGTCCTATCCAGGTCCTGGAAGAGTTTCCTTAGCCTGGGATTTGGTTTGATACACTGCTCTAAAGGAAGTGTGCCATCACATTTCCGATCAAAATCCAGAGGGTCTGTCGCCAAGGTTGATAATGGAAATCCAAGTACATTCCTCGGTGAATAATTACCTATGTTGTGGTGCCTTGTGAGTCCACGAAGAGCGAGTCCGTATTGAGTGTAATATTTGTGATGAAGTTCCGATGCTTCATCCTCGCCGAGGCCGAGGGAGACAAAGTATGCTGCAGAAAGGTTTGATTATCAGTTGACGGTGTCATAGCGCGAGACCTTACCGTGAATCCGCTCGCCCATTGCATGGGATATCTTGGTGCTTGCAGAATATAGTGTGTTGTCGATATCGAACCAGATGACCATTCGGGGATCTTTCAGAGAAATTTGAGAACGAGATTTATGAGTAGCTTTGGAGTGTACATACCTTCCAAATTTCCGTCAGGCGACATTGTTATGGAGCTGGGGTATCGGAATGAGTTTAGTGCAAGTCTACGGGAATATCTAGCAAAAGAGAACATGACGGCGATAGGTGAATGTGATAACATAAATTAAGAAGGTATTTCTCACGATGCAAACTCCGACAAACCCACTATCGCTGTATCCCTCGCCGTGGTGATCGACGTCCTCCAAAGCAAAATCCTCAAGACTAACGACCCGTAAGTGCGATTTCACTCATGCCAGAGCCCACAGATGCCAGCCATTGTACTACGCGTTCGCCGTTCATTACGTTGAGAGCTTGGATTTCGTTGGATGGCTCGCTTACGCTCTGGATGTACATCTCGTCCTCTCGCTGACATCTACGTCTTCAGATGGCCCGCAGTAAAGAAGTCCCACGGCCCCCCCAAGCTGTTGCTCGCCGTGGTAAGGGCTCCCAAAAATCCGAAGATGCTCCTGCAACCAAGGAGGTCCAGGTCGGCGGCGAGAAGAACGGCAGCACTCGTCTCGTCCCCACATCAAAGGCACCCCGCTACTACCCCGCTGAGGATGTCCGTCAACCCAAGAAAAGCCGCAAATCCCCCAAGCCTACTCAGCTCCGCTCGTCTATCGTTCCTGGCTCCGTCCTCATTTTGCTTGCTGGTCGTTTCAGGGGGAAGAGGGTGGTGTTCTTGAAGCAGCTAGAAAGCGGTTTGTTGTTGGTGACGGGTCCCTACAAGATCAACGGTGTGCCCCTACGGAGGGTAAACCAGGCATACGTTATTGCTACATCGACAAAGGTCGAGCTTGGAGGCTTCGAGGTGAGTTTGCCGACGTATAGGATGCTCGACCTTGGATGTAACTATTGTGACAGGTCGACGCCAAGATCAATGATACTTACTTTGGCAAGGCTGTAGTGAAAGGCGCTGGTTCGGCGGAGGCAGAGTTCTTTGAGGAGGGCAAGCCCAAGCCAAAAGAGCCTTTCCCAGAATCCAAGTCAGCCGAGCAAAAGGAGGTTGACAAGGCTATCATCGCGGCTGTTCAGAAGCAAGAGAACTTGACCAAGTACCTCAAAGCCAGCTTCGGTCTCACGAAGGGTCAGTACCCTCATCAGATGGTGTTCTGATGATGCAACGGATACTCTGCGGGAAAGATATGGCGCCGTGTGCTATGTAAAACTATGATATGCCGCACTGCACTTCATGATACACTTTCTCGTTTTTTTTCTATGCATTCTGGCTTTTGCACTTGGACTTGGGCGCGCACGAATTCACGGTGAAACATTGACCACGACTTTAATTGGATCACGTGATGTGTCGTGCGTCGTACAGACCTGTAGCTCAGTTCTAGTACTACTCCCCAACACTCATTCTCTATTCGACCACATCTAATCTGGGCCGTGGCCTGCCAACCACGCGCTTCAACCACATACTCTACGAGAATGGCTCCCGTTCAATTCAACGCGAGGTTCATTCTTGCTAGTCTTGCTATCGGCCTGGCGCTGCTGCTCAAATGGCCGACAAGCCCGCTGTCTTGGATATTACTCGCCTGCTGGCCTCTCGGCGCTCTTTTCTTTCTATACATTGCTCGCATTTATATTGCCCCCTACGTACTCTCCCGCTTCTCCAGCCAGATTCGCGTCCGGAGTGTTAGCTTGCGCTCTATCCGCGGTCTCTACTTCAGAAGAGCCAGCCGAACCTTGCAGATCGACCGTTTCGTGTATTCGTACCGTTCTTCCACGGACAATGGGCCAAGAAGATTATCGTTTCGCATTGAAGGCCTCAAGTTAGATATCGAACCTCCCCCGGCTCCCCCTCCAGCCCCACCCCCACCTCCTCGCCCGTCTCATAGACGCGGTCTCACTCTTGCGGACCTCTCCCCATCTCCTCTTGCACTCCATGCCTGGTCCCTGATATCGAGAGCGTACGTCATATTTGATCCTGTAGTTCGACCTGTGATTCGTCTAGTCGTGACTGCGGGGCTTCAGCAAGTTATCCGTTTCATACCTAGGCTCACCGAGACCATTCAAGTGGACATCGATCGAGCAATAGTCTCGTATACTGCGGCGCCTCAAATCCAGCTCATCGTGGAAAACGTCGCATTCAAGGCTCATGTATCCTTCGCTAAGGGTGCCCAGTTCCATCCGGTCGGTGAACACTCCGCGCCTAGGCAACAGACTTTGACGGCTGCAGCCCTTGCGATGGGCGCCTGGAAATCACGTCTTGCTAAGGGTTTTCAGCGCACTTGGACCCGCACTTGGAATAATACTCTGGGACAAATGACGGGTTCCGTTGCTTATGATCTCGTGGTGCAACAGGTTCATGGGTTTGTCCCCGCGGAGGGTTCGGCACAACCTGGTATGTTGAAAAAGTCCCTGAGGCGTTGTTTCCTGACCAGAAATCCCTAATGCACGCCAGAAAACGAGACAATCTTGCGCTCGCCTGAGCCTTTCACTGTCTATGGTTCAGCCCGCTTCAGTCCCAGGGATGGTACCGTCGAGTTGGGCAGCATTCACAATCAGGTCAAGGTTGGGGCAATTCATGTCGATGCCGACAATCTTCTGGCATGGCTATCGCAATTCAAGGGTCTCAACAACGACGCTTTTACTCTCGTTCCACCTTCTAGCAATGGTTTGTCGAGTACGACCGCCTCTCCATGGTTGAAGAGTCCGTTTAACGCCGTGACCGTGAGTCATCAAGGGGGATTTTTATGCATTTTGTCTGACCCGGGACAGTCCTCCGCTGTATTAGGGACACATTTTCATACACTATCCAAGCCACGGAAGAAGCCCTTCAAGGTCGGTGGAGTTCCTCACGTATCTTGGTACTATCTGAACGATATGCTCTACCAAGCCCCTCGATTTCGTCGCTGCCATCCAGTTTGATCTGGGTGCGATTATGGCAACACATTCAGTAGGCCGCCACAGGTACACCCTTACCCTGCGGGGCTTATCTGGCTCTTGTGGGCCCAGTGAAGCTATGAAGAACCCCATTCACTGTGCATGGCTGGGCAGGAAACCACCAAACTCTTCAAAGCCGTTCTCGTTTGGCCTTAACTTTCAGGATATCTCCTTGCGCAGGCTGGGCGACCGGCTTGTTTCTCCGGTTCTCAGGATCGGCTCCACAACGGCCGACCTTACAGTCTCAGACTGGCCGTCCATGTTACCAGTTATCGCAGCTCTATCCTGTGACGCCAATCCACCATCCGTGTTGCTCGGACTGCATGTGGTTTCTATCGAGTTGACAGACCGGCATGATTTGTTGTTGGCCCTAGTTTCGGAGCTTAATTCGAAGAACGTACCGCCGAAAGAGTCTCAACCGTTCCTGCCACCCATCCTCTCCCCCACCCCAAAGGTTGTTACCAATTTCAGTGTGGGACGTGTCCTCGCGCGTCTTACATGCGCCAATCTTTCTGGCACCGAGGATGCATTCTCGGTTGAACTGGAAACGGAGGGCATGACCTTCACATCTTCAACCGAAATCCGGTACGGAATGGCTATTGCGCCACATCCCCCACTCGATGGTCACCTTCCGTTACATATGACCTTTCCTTTTACCCTCTCCTTACACCCATTGTTCCTTCGATTACGCACCAGCTGCGGAAACGCAGCCAGCAGAAGGATGTCCAGATGGGGTTCCGAATGCACTGTCGGTGAAAGCCTATTCTCATTGGAGGCTGTGGAAGCGAATGGTTCGCTATCGGGGACGGGAGAGGTGGATGACGATGATTCCTCGGTTTGCCTGACGTTGAACACCCACACGCTCTTTGTCGATCTTCATTGTCGCACGGAGGCCATGCTGGTTGAACTGTGGCACCCTAAGAGGCTCAGGTTCCTGAGCGTGTTGTTGTCTCTGCTTTCGGTCCATTCGACACCCTCTGAAACACGATCACCCCGCGCCACATCACCACTGCCGATCGGTTGCGCTGTCTCGTTCTCGGCAGCACGTATCGTGTTGTTTGTCACGGGTTCCGACGTCAATCCCGATGCAGACAAAGACATTACACGCGGAGCCGCTTTCAGCACAGGCCTCTCATTGCGATATTGTTCTACGCGCACAGAACAACGGCACACCTTCTCAACTTCTCAGGATCATCAGAACAGGGCGAAATTGACCCTTCCTGTAGATAAACATGGTGATCACATGTTTATGGATAGAACCTCTGAGGCCACCGGGGGGTATGTAGTCCTCGGAAAACTAATGCTCTGGAATACGACCGTACGCGTCGCCGCAGCTGATGAATTTTCGATGGACGATCCGAACATCACAGAAAGAGACAGTCCCCTCTTGGAGACTAAGCAGATCTTGGGAATCAAAACCGTCATCGTGGACATCACTCCAAAAGCGTCTGCAAATTCCGAAGGAGCCTACGACACTACGTTCATCGTGGATGATGCCCTGATACGCATCGAAATCGGTTTCATATACTCGATTCTCTTGGCGCTGAGGACTCTTCAAACTCTCCAGCAGTGTGCGACCTCGTCGAGAATACAACAAACCCATACGCCGCTTTCTCGCCCCTCCACGCCCACCATTCATGGGGCAGTTAAATCTATTCGGATACGTCTCCGATTGTTGGATCAAAACGTGGTCGCGCGGCTCAACCATATCAATCTGGATTTGACTCCTCATGGCCCTCGTTGCTCCATCAATTCATTCTTCGTGTGGGTTCCAGTAACTCGACGTCATATGGTCGGCAAAGCAGTCGAAGCGGCATGGGAGGAGCTTGGCCGTTTGCACAGATGCACCGTGTCTCTCACTCCGGCCTTGAAGGGCCCAATTCTGGTCGACAGCGACAGTCTGCGGATCCGTATACCTTCCGGCTACATTTTCGCAGAGCTCCAGCTAGCCGTAGTCGTCACCATCAAAGCTGTCAAACATCTATCCTCCGTCGTGCAAAGTGGGAGGTTCTCCCCATTCCCCATTCCAGATGCCGAATCCGCCAAACTCGTTCCCGATCTCACCTTCACTTGCCGAGCATTCTGCTTGGAAGCTGCAGATGACCCGTTTGAAAGCCAGCTAGGATTCAACTTTAGGGTTGGTCTCGCTGCAGCTAAAGCGAGACTTCACCGGGAGGAGGCCTTCGAAGCCAAGGCAGCCGCAGTCATGTCTGGGCGTTCACCAGCTGCCGATCCTTCGGTCGGAAATACAGACTACCAGTTTAGCACAGAGCATTCGGTCTCCATTCAAGAGGCTCGCCAGCGTTTGGATGTCGCTCATAGTCTGGACTGGATGTCGAGGCTTCATCAACATAGCCGAGAGCGAATGGCTCACGAGGACTTGGTGTATCGGGAGCTCCACGGCTCGATACCATTAAAGCGTCCTACGAAGACCCCAGATCTCGTGAAGACTGTGAAGGTCTCGCGGATACCCCCGTTGCTACGCATCATCTTCTCCGGCTTTCATCTGCATCTTCAACCTCCCACCTTTCTTTCCGAGCACCTGTCTTCCTTTTTACACGAGCAAGGGAGCGGGCTTCCTCACGAAACTTGTTATTCTTTACTCATTCCCATGCACCTCAATATCACCCTCACGTCACTCCAAGTTTCACTTCGCGACTATCCTCTACCATTGCTGTATATTCCTCCCAAAGCTAACGAAAGTGGATCTCCCTCTCTTGTATTTGACTCCAACCTTGTGGTTGCCGAAGAAATAGGTCCCTCCGAGTCTGTTGACTGGATCCCTTGCCCCGTAACTGGACTCGAGGAGAGCTACATCGATAGCACCCCTTTCGTCATTCACATACCGAAAACTGTCATGCCTGTCAAGACGTATGCTCGACCACTTGTCACAGTCTTATCTAATCAGACCACTGCCTTTGCTTGGGGAGTAAGCTATAGTCCAGCGATCCAGGACGTTGTTAGGATCCTGGATAGCTTGACTCCTGAGACACGAGATCCGTCCCCACACCTAGGGTTCTGGGATAAGGTAAGAAGTGAGTCATACATAGAAAGTGTGCTTGGCTTACGCGACTCTTTTAAGCTGCGGTTGATATTCCACTGGACAATTGAAGTTTCCTTTCGAGAAGAAGTCCGCTTATATCTTAAAGGTAATGGTATCCATACTAGTTATTCACGAAGATTGACGCCCCACTAGGCAGTGGCGATCCATATAGCTTGGACAAGGATGGTGCTGGTTTTGCTCTCTGTTGGCAAGGTGAACCCCAGATCCATATCGGTTTCCGAAACAAGGACCAGGAGCTTGTGCAAGTTACTAGTGACACCATGTCCATCATCATACCAAAGTGAGCTGGTGCTGCTGTGACTCCAACGCGACTTACACCTTGCAAGGTTTGAGCCAATGCCTGGCACTGGGGGTATCCATGCACAAGGCCACCTTGTCGCTAGGAAGGATTGCATCAAATCATGTGCCAAATTATGCTCTGGCGTTCGTTTTGGCGTAGGCACACTGTTTGAACGCACGTGTAGCAGCGCGGAGTGCGGCAAGTGCACGGGCTCACCCTTCGACCGCGAGTGTCGCTTCTTCCAATTCCGACCACATTACACTGTGCAACTTCAGAAAGGCAGCTCTGACGAATTGCAAGTGAGTTTGCCTCCATCATCTCTGCTTGCCTGTACTCACTATAGCCTAGGCTGATCATGACTCTTATCGAGGATTCCGATCAAACTTTATCCATCTCTCAATCTCACTGACATCTGCTCTTCGACGAGGGTTGTCGAACTCAGACCCTTCACCCAGTAGCTTCCATCTCACCCCCAAAGCATTTGCCAACTTTTGGTCATGGTGGGGGTTATTCGATAACGGTTTATCCTTGCCAATTAGACAGGGTGCACTATACCCTCAACGCACTCAGTCGCCAAAGTTTTCGCGACACATCTCAACCATCAAATATCGAATTTCAGTACCCCAGCTATTCATCACGCATGCATACATCGACGACACGAGAGAGTCCTGGGAGAACGGGACCACCACTATCGTTGGCTTGAAAGCCAAAGTGAGCCACTTCCAAGCCGACATGCATCAAAGGGACCAGGAAACGATTGCCCCGGGTAAAGTCCCTGACAGCATTCAGGTTGTGCGACACAAGCCATTCTACGCCGCCGAGGTCGTCCTCAAGGATGTGGATCTTCGAGCAATACTGGCCGTTTTCCTCGAGCCTCTCAAACAATCTGTGTCTATGTCTACCGATAGTAGTGGCGGTGAAGAGAAAAAGAAGGCTACTTCGGACTCCGAAATTCCCTCGGCATGGCTAGACAGCGACGACTTTGTCGAGACAGACTGGTCGCCCCCGCAAAGTCTTCCGGAAATACAGGCGTTCTCTGTGCTTTCGTGCCCTAAGCTGACTTACCTCAAGAAGAACACGCCTAGTGCCCAGACCCACGCCGAAAACAGCAAGTTCGGTGACGAGGACACTCATACGTGCTTGCTTGGCAGTGAACACTGTAGGGATTTTCGTCTGTCCCTCTGCTCTCTGCTGAATACTTGTTCCCTAGCCGTCTCTCGGGTAGAGATATTCTTGGCAGAGCAGCGAATTGCAGCGTTACAGCGTATGGCAGAGGAGGAGGCGAAACTGGACCAAACCGTTGAAGTATGCTCCTATGGTGTGATAGAAACTTCCTGCTAATCGATCCTGCAGCGGCAATATCCTTTGGAGAAAATGATTCCGCTACTGCAAAACTACGTTAATCATCTCAAGGCAGTGGACGAATGTCCGGAGGGTTTACGGAAGAGCAACGCTGAGAGCTATTACATGCCCGCTGAAATGGTCTCGGCGAACGAATGGGTCGATTTTGAGAATGTATACCAGGTACACTCTCCGAACCTATTTATGTGCGATGCCGTGCGCGATGTAAGTTATGTCTATTCCTGTCGTGCATGAGATTTACAGTGGCCACAGGTTTTAATACGATACTACAACTGCTCCAAGGCTCGAAGTGGGTACGAATACCACATGGCAACTCGGTGGGTGACCATCGTGACTGCGTAAACTTCTGCTAACTTCGCTTCGGTAGTGCTGTCAAGTTTATTCGAGACCAAGCTGAAGCCATGGCTGCTCAGGCGATTGAGACAGGTGCTGAGAAGTCCAGGAGTTCCGTCGGTGCTGCGCAAGCGGCGGCCTCAGCGTTGCGCAGGATGTTAGCAGGAGGACGGGGCAGCACATCACTGGATATTCAGGCCGATGCCACATCTGATCCTGCTGAAGTCAAACCACTGGATGGGTGGGATGAGGGCGTCATTCTTCGGAAGCGCCACTTTGGCCTCTTATTGAAACCGCAAATCATTTTGCGTAGCGGTGACCCCTCCCCCGAAGTCAGCACCGTATCTATTGTAATTCTTGCTGCGGTGCAGGCAAAGCTGCAAGGGTTCAAAATCATGGACGCTTCTAACTTGGAGGACCCTATCAGCGGCAGTATTATGCGCAGGTACCTCCCCTTCGTAAATACAAGGACTTGCTGATTCTCATTTCATTGAAAGGAGCTATCTATCGTTGGATGGTCTTCAGACCTTTTGCCCCGCGGACCCGGATCCATCCGATAGCAGCTCAGTCCCTCTGGAAGTTTTACTCGATTATCGCTGCGAAAGCAACTCCTTCGAGCGCATTGTGCCTCAGACGAATGCTAATTGCCAATATGATCAGTTTAATCGACTGAGGCTTCGGAACAATGTTACCTCGGCTGTCCCATCGAAACTGGACCATGCACGCAGAGGCAGGCAGGCCCACTTACATAACGATACGGTTGAGTATTCAAGCGTTCCTTTGATGATGATTATCTCTAACCATTGCCAAAGGATTTGGTCCAGGTCCATGTTCCGCGTTTCACAGTGTCAGCAAATGATCGACATTTCCAGTTCATTTCCACTATTATTACGCAGCTAATCCTGTTCTCGGACGTTGCTCATAAGTCAAGACTGGAAAAGCTGGAAACTTTGCTGTTCGCGTACGATTTCACAGATCTGAGATCTGCAGCCATCGTTGTCTCCGATCTTCAAAGCCGTCTCAGGAGCGTAATCGAGATCTACGACGATGTTTGCCGCCAAGTCGCAGATAGTCGTCCTCAGTCAAAGCTACAGATCCTCAAGCTAGAAGCCCACATCTTCATGCTGGCAGAGGAGCTCAGCCTGATTTTCGACGCCATCAGGTTGGCGCAGGGTAGGGCTGATGAACGTGCGGACCACAAGTCTGCTCTTCTGCTAGAAGCCTCTTCTTCAGAAATCTCATGGATGATGCTCGACGATAATCGCCAGCTCCTTGCGAAGCTTGCCCTGCGCAAAATAGATTTTTCCTGGCTAAACAAGCAAGATAGCTCGACTCTCAATAGCCTGACAGTTGGCGACCTACAGGCGTTTGACGGGTCTCCGAATGCGGTGTGGACAGAAATTGTCACTAAATACGAGGAACCTTCCAATCACCCCCTTTTCAAGGTATTTCCCTAGTTACATATTCCGAACAATACTTATCATTTGCTCAGAGAGATCTCTTCCTTGAAGCTGATTGGACAGTTCTTGCCCCTGTCGGAGGAATCACGATTTACGAGAAGTTCCTACTCGACTTTCATCCTA
>JBBPJZ010000584.1:0-17034 GCA_038089015.1 Chalciporus aff. trinitensis | reverse complement strand
AGAACAGAGTTGGCAAGAACCGGTTGCCTAGCCATTGTGGCAGGAACCTGACTCACGAGTCGACCCACAGTGTACCCTCTAGACTATAGTCACTTTGCAGTCGCTTTCAAGCGCAGCTCTTAGAGTCTATCTCTTTAGTCCTGGATAAAGATCATTATTAACCCGGGACCCGACTTCAAATTCCAACCTCCAGGAATTCGTTTCCTTCAGGGGAATTCCCCATAACCTCTTTGAACATCCCAAAACCTCTGTGAGGAATGGCGAACATTGCCAAAAGGATGGACAAGAACTTTAGGGGATAGTAGGACATTGGTCGGGAGATCAGGCAGTGAAAAGAGAAAGACGGACACGCCGGCTTTTGGAGAAGCCGAATGAAGAAAACAGGCAAAGCTTCTAAAGAAGCCCACCGAGTTCCGAAGGAAGATCATAAAATTAGATCACGTCACCCTTCCAACTCATATAGGAAACCCTCCCGCCATCTTTTATAGATAACCTCCGCATTGGAATAGGTTCCGAAAATGTCTTCATCAGAAACTCCCGCTACTATGGCAGCAACTCTATCCGCCCTAAAGTTCCTTAAGGAGCAAATAGACGTCTATGCTGACCTAATAGAAGAAGTCGGGATTCGGAGAAGACAAGTGACTCAGCTTGGAGCACAGGTTCCCCTACCAGAACTACCTATCTCTTTAAAAGCCCTCTAGAACCCCTGAGGGATAGAGAATGAGAGTCCGAGTAAGGAGAAATGGGAAGCTCCGGACCCTCCTCGCCGACGCGCCCACTAAGGCCGCCTAAAGTCTTAAAGGAAGGAGATACTGGAAGTTTTCCCCGTGCCACGAGTCAGAAATTGCTTGACGAGACTAAGTTCGCATGAAGGGAATTTGAAGCACTAATCGTAGCTCATTCCGCTCCTCAAATGAACAAGAAGTATCATCGAAAGCAGATCACGGAACTGAAACAAGGAAGCATGCGAAATGGAGACCTTCCTCACTTAAAATCAAAAATCCATCGTACTCTCGACGGCTGGAAAGTGCACGTCACATAGAGTTTTGGAAAAGAACGTCGACCCTGACACCCTGTTTCGGGTGATCACGGAGAAAGGGCGACAAAACCACCACGACACCTTGATTCGATTGCTGGAAGAACTAGGTGATCGAAGGACCCTTCTGGGTGATATTAAGAAAGGCACCGCAGCCCGGGCTTCTTCGCGTGACCCGGGTGCTACGGATGTTGACATGATCGAAATGTCTAATGACGAAGATCTCAACGCCATTTCTAACCAGAAGAAGAAAGACCGCCGCGTGTTTCGAATATGGTCAGGATGGGCATAAACCCGTTAACCGAAAGAAACTGAAAGTACGATGCAAAGAGCGCAAGTACCATGGCGGCACCCATAAGGCTTCTTATAAAAATAAGGGCAAGGAAGCGTCTTACGTACCACTATGAAACACGTTGCCGCAATGTCTCTTAATGGGGCTTAGGCGTGGTTCGAAGACCTTGAGACCCTTGAATAAAAAGAAGTCGGGAATATAATTCCCCTTTTGCACAATTCTGGGTGTGTAAAAGGAAAACCCCTCATCTCCGCTATCCCTTGGGAAAATTCAGTAAAAATCCAAAAATACTTCCACCTTCTATATCATCTTGCACGACAGAGGCGTCCCTTAAATGGGCGCGCCCGGGGCGTTACGCCGGGGCTTAATCCCTCTTCCAATCCCCAGGAGATTCCCTTTTGAGGAGTCTAAAAACAAATCGCGAAGATTTTCTTCCGATCAAGATCCGTCCCAAAACTGGCCGATCATTCGTATAGCTAATAGCCCTGCTTGAGTCAGGAGCGAATGCTATTTTCATAGATCGACAGTGGGCTATATCAAGGAAGATACTGTTAACACGGCTGAGACATGAGATCCCCGTGTGTAACATTGACGGCTCAAAGAACTCTGCTGGGTCCATATCCCATTTCGTCGAACTGATTCTAGAATATCAGGGACATAGGGGAAGAGTCACTGCTGAAGTTACTAACTTGGGAAAGAATGCGTTCATTCTCGGGTTCTCCCGGCTCATGAAGCATAATCCGGAGATAGATTGGTCTCAGGGCACGGTCTAGATGACACGTTGTCCCGCTATATGTCCCCTTCTCCAGGATAAAGCCGAGTATGAAAACTCAGGATTCCCGTTGGGGAAGAAACGCTTCCTATACCAGTTATCATGCTGTCTATGCGCTTGATGCACCCATACCACAACCTGTTCAGGAAAGGACTATAGAGGATCTAGTACCAAAAGAGTACCACGAGTACCTTGAGGTGTTTTCAAGAAGGGGAATCAAAACGAATGTCCTCACGAAAGCCTTGGGACCATGCCATAAACCTCGAAGATCCTTTCCAACCGAAAAAGGGTAGATTTATCCCGCTATCGGATGAAGAACAGAAGGAGGTTTTCCTTTATCGATGAGCAACTCCGAAAAGGATATATTCAATCCTCCAAATCTCCACAAAAGTCGCCGGTTTTCTTCATACCTAAAAGGAAGGAAAGAAACGCATAGTTTTCTTCGTACCTAAAAGGATGGAAAGAAACGTATGGTGCAAAATTACCGTGATCTCAACAGACATACGGATAAAACGACTACCCCTTACCGATTGATCGGATAGCTTGTTGATAAGCTGAAAGGAGGCTAAGTTGTTTACAAAATTGGATCTGAGAAGGAGTTACAACGACGTCCGGATCAAAGAAGGCGATAAATGGAAAGCCGCATTCGTGTGCTTCCAAAAGCGCCTCTAAACCGCTCGTAATGCACTTTCGCTTATGCAACTCCCCCGCCACCTTCCAGGTTATGATGAATGAAATCTTTGCCGATATGAAGGAGGCTGTGGTCGTCCACATTGACGATCTCATGACCTTTATTATTCAGACGATCTCGTATACTCAAGACCGCGTTGTACTTGAAGTACTGACACGGCTAGGAGAAAACGGTCCTTTCGTCAAAGTCCGGAGACAGAAGTCCCTGACATATCCATGGGAAGAGATGGTATACATATGGATGATTCTAAAAGGGTCAGAAGTTTTAGGCTTGGCAAATTTCTATCGAAGGTTCAGCGAGCATCATGCCCAAGTGGCTAAGCCGCTCTATAACCTCATTCAGAAGGACCAACCCTTATGTGGAATGACAGACGTCAAACCACCTTCGACACCCTGAAACACCATTCTACCACTGCACCCACATTCGGATCTTTATTACCAAGTCTGGTTAGAAACCGACACTTCGGACTTCGCCACTAGTGCCGTCCTACCTACACTCATTAATGCCACATGGCGCCCTGTCGCCTATTCTAGTCACGCCATGACGCCGCAAGAACGGATCTATCCCAATATTCTCCGTCATAATGGCACTACTATCTTAAGGGTGCCCGCCATCCATTTGAAATATGGAACGACCACGCAAGTTTGCGAGGAATCGTGGCGAGGCAGAACCCCAGCCGATGCCGAGCGCGTTGGAACCCTATGCAACTTTCTATGCAATCCACTTCTACGAAATTTGGGTTACAAGACTGAACCCTTTATGGCTAAAGCGGATGCACTCTCTGAGAGAGAAGATCACGCTATTGGCACTGAGGATGTTAACAAAGGACAGATCGTGATACCCGCCAATGGAGTTCGTGCTATTGTCTTTGACAGCGACTTCGGCGGCATTAAGCACAAAACGTTCCTGGCAACATGTAAACTTTCCGAAACAGAAGTACAAGGGTTGAAGAAGATAGCAACATTGTGCGAATGGACATCATGCGCTTACATCACGACATCCCTGTTACCAGTCACCTGGATTATGAAAAGACACTGGACCTTATTAGGCGGTGTTACCATTAGCCCAGAATACCCTCACTTATGCAAAACCCACGTTGCCAGGTGCAACACACCTCAACGATTCAAAGGAAGCAGTACCGCATCCGCGAGTCCATTCCGGCCCTTACCAATTCTGGAAGGAGCACAGCGAGACATCATTGCGGATTCCATTGCGGACCTTCCCGAGACATGTGGTTACGTTGTCACTCTCACGATCATTGATCGGCTATCCAAGGCCATGGGACTAGTCAAGTTCCGTCCTGGACATCGCCACCCCTTTCCTTTCCTTTTCCTTTCCATATATGGAAATACCACGGCTTACCGCACCCCTTCTCTCCATTCTAAGATCTTAGTCTGATACGGAGGTTGCCAAACAGATCAATAAATCCCTCGGGATTGAGACCAAATTGAGCACCATATTCCACTCACAGAACTATTGATCGATGGAGACTTGTTGAACAAGATTAAGGGGATGATGGGTTACTTATTGCCCAATTTTCCATGGATAGCAAGGAGCATGCCCCATGTAGAGGGAAGCTCAAGCTTGAAAGGAAACGTCTCGCAGACATATCGCGATCCAATGCTCCTGACTACCAAATTGGGCAAAAGGACTGGCTTTCTGCTGAGACTTTGTGTTTGACGCGCGCCTCTCTAAAAGGCTTATGGAACGATTGGAACGACCCTTACGAGATCACCACTTTGGCAGAACCCAATGCAGTGACTCTTCGCCTTCCCAGGGGAATTCATATTCACCCGACGGTCAATATCAATCGCATTAAAACCTTATATGGAACACTTTCCGGATCAACCGGTTATACGCTCCTGACCGGTTCATATGCACAAGATTGAGACAACCAATGGAAGGACGATTATATGGTGAACTCCCGTCTGCGACGAGGAGAGCTGGAGTATTTGGGATATTGGATGGGAAACGAAGATTTGGATAGAACATGGCAAACCCAGGAGGATCTGGAAAATGCACAAAGAGGACATAGCAGACTCTCACCGCTCAAACCCAGTTGCGACCCAGGCAATCTCCACGGGATTTGAGAATTTCTCGCCATGATCAAACCACTTCAAGAGGGGACTGTGTATTGTCCGACCCCCCGCTTAGTCATCTCGAGGCTAGCGGAACATCAGGACTTTGCCTTTACTTTCCTCATTCCCCTACCACCCACCCGTTACAACTCTGCTACCACCAAGGGCCACCACTTCCTGAGAAGCTATTGGCACCTTTTTGGCGCTATCCTTCCCTGTTATAACCTGAAGATGTATTTTAGGTTGCTCGGGTGCTCAACCCATAGGAGGGGGGTAGTGTTACGGTGCCCTCACAAGCACGCTATGCATCACGGACTGAACCCTATGCTTGGGCATCATGGTCCTAACACTATACATGCTTATGCATCATGGACTTAGCCATTTCCTTCGCTGTCCATTTCCTTCGCTGTGCTATTTCTATCTAACCTCTTCAGGATTTCACTTTATGATCATATCTGATCACAGACATGTGGTATTCCAGTTTGTTGCCACAGTCGCCACCTCACATCCATTCCATTCCCATATGGACTAATTGCATTTACACTTTCATTTGCGCCCTACGCCTTGTGCTAACAGGCTATGCGCACATATCTCCATTTGCATCTTACGCCTTGCATTGGCAGGCCATGCGCACACATTCCCACTTTTCATCTCCGTTTCATTTACGCCCTACGCCTTGTGTCGCCAGGCTATGCGCACAGGTTCCACATGCCTATGTTGCCACTTCTTGTTGCGCTGGGCTATGCACACAGGTTTCGCTTCTTTTCATTTCCGCTTCATTAGCGCCTCACGCCCTGTTTCACATTCCTGTGCTGCCACCCCCTGTTTCACCAGGCTATGCGCACAGCTCTCTATTTCATATTCCTTATCGTCCAATCATCAAATCACCATACATCGTACCATGTACCTTTTCCTCTTATAGTTATAGTAAGGACAAACATGTACAAATAGATGTAGGACTATATAAACCCCAGGGGACTGACTGGGAAACCCCCAGTTTAGTTCACTTGGAGATTTCCTCTTCAACTGCTCTTGCTCGACCGCTGTAGTGCCTTCGCACCTTCAGCATGGATTGGTTGATGCTGTAGTGCCTTCGCACCTTCAGCATGGGTTCTTTATCGCTGTAGTGCCTTCGCACCTTCAGCATGCACTTCACTCTTTTATCTATGGTTCTTGTGTAGACCTGATTCTACTCTTCAGTTGTTTTGAGTCGTTTCACTTGAACTAAACTCCTTTTCAAATCACCTCTAGATGAGAACCACCTCGATCGCCTTCAGCAAGCGAATCGCTTTTACTCCTGTGGTACCAGAAGGGCTCATTCTCCGAGCAAGTGTACCCAAACGATCGTGGAGATCCTTGCCTTCCTTAATACCCTTACCCTGTAACGACAATAGACCAAATGGATCTGTGATCTCAGTGCCTGCGTCGACAGTGGAAGAAGAACAGAGTTGGCAAGAACCGGTTGCCTAGCCATTGCGGCAGGAACCTGACTCACGAGTCGACCCACAGTGTACCCTCTAGACTATAGTCACTTTGCAGTCGCTTTCAAGCGCAGCTCTTAAGAGTCTATCTCTTTAGTCCTGGATAAAGATCATTATTAACCCGGGACCCGACTTCAAATTCCAACCTCCAGGAATTCGTTTCCTTTGGGGGAATTCCCCATAACCTCTTTGTCTAAACCACCCGTGATGGATACTCTTTGGACATCGCCAAAAGAGTGGACAAGAACTTTAGGGGATAGAAGGACATTGGTCGGGAGATCAGGCAGTGAAAAGAGAAAGACGGACACGCCGGCTTTTGGAGAAGCCGTATAAGAAAACGGGCAAAGCTTCTAAAGAAGCCCACCGAGTTCCGAAGGAAGATCATAAAAATTAGATCACGTCACCCTTCCAACTCATATAGGAAACCCTCCCGCCATCTTTTATAGATAACCTCCGCGTTGGAATAGGTTCCGAAAATGTCTTCATCAAAAACTCCCGCTACCAAATCGGGATTTGAGAAAGACGAGTGGCTCAGCTAGAAGCACAGGTTCCCTTACCAGAACTACCTATCCCTTTAAGAAATCCTCTAAAGGCTCCCTCCCGCCTAAACAGAAAGAAAGGAGAATCCTTGAGGAATAAAGAATGAGAGCCTGAGTAAGGAGAAATGGGAAACTCCGAATACCGGAAGTCTTCCCCGTGCCACGAGTCAGAAATTGCTTGACGGGACTAAGTTCGCGTGGACAAGATTCGAAGCACTTGTCGTTGCTCATCTCCGATCCACTAAATGAACGAAGAGTACCACTGAAAGCAGAAAAGGAACTGAAACAAGGAGGCATGCGAAATGGAGACCTTCCTTATTAAATTCGAAATCCATCATACTCTCGACGGCTGGAAAGTGCACGTCACATAGAGTTTTGGAAATAGACGTCGACCCTGACACCCTGTTTCGGGTGATCATGGAGAAAGGGCGACAAAACTACCACGACACCTTGATTCGATTGCTGGAAGAACTAGGAGATCGTAGGACCCTTCTGGGTGATATTAAGAAAGGCACCGCAGCCCGGGCTTCTTCGCGTGTCCCGGGTGCTACGGATGTTGACATGATCGAAATGTCTAATGACGAAGATCTCAACGCCATTTCTAACCAGAAGAAGAAAAGACCGCCGCGTGTTTCAAATATGGTCAGGATGGGCATAGACCCGTTGACCGAAAGAAACCGAAAGTACGACGCAAAGAGCGCAAGTACCATGGCGGCATCCATAAGGCTTCTCATAAAAATAAGGGCAAGAAAGTGTCAAACACCTGGAAACCCTTGAAAAGAAGAAGTCAGGAACATAACCCCTTTGCACAATTCTGGGTGTGTGAAAGGAACCTCCCCAACTCTTGTACCATATTTGCCGACAGAGGCGTCCCTTGATGGGCGTGCCCGGAGCGTTATGCCGGGACTCAATTCCTCTTTCAACTCGCCTTCCCTCATTACCGAAATTCCCGGAAGATTCCCTTTTGAGGAGTCTAAAACCAAATCGCGAAGGTCTTCTTCCTATTAAGATTCGTCCCAAAACTGGCCGATCACTCATATAGCTATCAGCCCTGTCTGATTCAGGAGCGAATGCTATTTTCATAAGTTCGACAGTGGGCTATATCAAGGAAGATACCGTTAACACGGCTGAGACATGAGATCCCCGTGTGTAACATTGACGGCTCAAAGAACTCTGCTGGGTCCATATCCCATTTTGTCGAACTGATTCTAGAATATCAGGGACATAGGGAAAGAGTCACCGCTGAAGTTACTAACTTGGGAAAGAATGCGTTTATCCTCGGGTCCTCCCGGCTCATAAAGCATAATCCGGAGATAGATTGGTCTCAGGGCACGGTCTAGATGACACGTTGTCCCGCTATATGTCCTCTTCTCCAGGATAAGCCAAGCATGGAAACCCAGAATTCCCACTTAGGAAAGAAACGCTTCCTATACCAGTTATTATGCTGTCTATACGCTTGATGCGCTCATACCACAATCCGTTCGTGAAAGAACTATAGAAGATCTTGCTCCAAGAAAGGACCACGAGTACCTTAAGGCGTTTTCAGAAGGGCGCATCAAAAAGGAACACCCTCACGAAACCCTCGGACCGTGCTATAGATCTCGAAGATTCTCTCAAACCGAAAAGGGGGTAGACTTATCCCGCTATTGGATGAAGAACAGAAGGAGGCTTTTCCTTTGCCAATGAGCAAGGATATACTCAATCCTCCAAAAATCCCCAAAGTCACCGGTTTTCTTCGTACCTAAAAGGAAGGAAAGAGACGCGCAGAGTCCTTCGTACCTAAAAGGATGGAAAGAAACGTATGGTGCAAAACTGCCGTGATCTTAACAAGACATACGGCCAAGAACGACTACCCCTCACCGATTGATCGGATAGCTTGCTGATAAAGTTGAGAAGGAGGTTAAGTTGTTCACGAAAAAGGATCTGAGAAGGAGTTGCAATAACGTCCGGATCAAAGAAAGCGACCAATGGAAAAGCCGTACCTGAGTGCTTCCAAAAGGCGCCTCTAAAAACCGCTCGTAATGCACTTTCGCTTATGCAACTTCCCCGCCACCTTCCAGGTTATGATAAATGAAATCTTTGCCAAAATGAAGGAGGCTGTGGTCGTCCACATTGACGATCTCATGACCTTTATTTAGACGATCTCGTATACTCAAGACCGCGTTGTACTTGAAGTACTGACACGGCTAGGAGAAAACGATTCTTTCGTCAGAATCCAGAGAGATGCAACCTCAAAGTCATGGAGACAGAAGTCCCTGACATATCCATGGGAAGAGACGGTATACATATGGAGAATTCTAAAAGGGGTCAGAAGTTTTGGGCTTGGCAAATTTCTATCAAAGGTTCAGCGAGCATCATGCCCAAGTGGCTAGGCCGCCCTACAACCTCGCTCAGAAGGACCAACCCTTATGTGGAATGACGGACGTCAAACCACCCTCGACACCCTGAAACACCATTCTACCGCTGCACCCACATCCGCATCCCCGGATCTCGATTACCAAGTCTGGTTAGAAACCGACATTTCGGACGTCGCCACCAGAGCCGTCCTATCTACACTCATTAATGCCACATGGCGCCCTGTCCCCTATTCTAGTCACGCCATGACGCCGCAAGAACGGATCTATCCCAATACTCTCCGTCATAATGGCACTGGAATAATGACACTACTATCTTAAGGGTGCCCGCCATCCATTTGAAATATGGAACGACCACGCAAGCTTGCAAGGGATCGTGGCAAGGCAGAACCTCCACCGACGCCAAGCGCGTTGGAACTTTATGCAACTTTCTATGCAATCCACCTTTACAAAATTCGGGTTACAAGACTGGACCCTCTAAGGCCAAAGCGGATGTACTCTCTGAGAGAGAAGATCACGTTATTGGCACTAAGGATGTTAACAAAAGACAGATCGTGATACCCGTCAAATGAAGTTCGTGCTATTGTCTTTGACAGCGACTTCGGCGGCATTAAGCGCAAAATGTTCCTGGCAACATGTAAACTTTCCGAAACAGAAGTACAAGGGTTGAAGAAGGTCGGCCTCCTTTGAGAAGCTCGACGAACTTCCCCATGACTCATCGGACCGGTCAAATGAACCGGATAGCAACATTGTGCGAATGGACAAACATGCGCTTACATCACGACATCCCTGTTACCAGTCACTCGGGTTATGAGAAGACACTGGACCTTATTAGGCGGTCTTACCATTAGCCCGGAATACCCTCACTTATGCAAAACCCACGTTGCCAGGTGCAACACACCTCAACGATTCAAAGGAAGCAGTACCGCACCCGCGAGTCCATTTCGACCCTTACCAATTCTGGAAGGAGTACGGCGAGACATCATTGCGGATTCCATTGCGGACCTTCCTGAGACACGTGGTTACGTTGTCACTCTCACGATCGTTGATCGGCTATCCAAGGCCATGGGACTAGTCAAGTTCCGTTCTGGACATCGCCACTCCTTTCCTGCCCTTTTCCTTTCCATATATGGAAACACCACGGCTTACCACACCCTTCTCTCCAATCTAAGATCTTAGTCTGATACGGAGGTTGCCAAACAGATCAATAAATCCCTCGTGATTGAGACCAAATTGAGCACCATATTCCATTCACAGAACTATTGATCGATGGAGACTTGTTGAACAAGATTAAGGGGATGATGGGTTACTTATTGCCCAGTTTTCCATGGATAGCAAGGAGCATACCTCATGAAGAAGGAAGCTCAAGCTTGGAAGGAAACGTCTCACAGTCATACCGCGATCCAACGCCTCTAACTACCAAATTGGGCGAAAGGACTGGTCTTCTGCTGAGACTTTGCGTTTGACACGCGCCTCTCTAAAAGGCTTATGGGACGTTGGAACGACCCTTACGAGATCACCACTTTGGCAGAGCCTAATGAAGTGACTCTTCGCCTTCCTGGGGAATTCATATTCACCCGACGGTCAATATCAACCGCATTAAACCTTATATGGAACACTTTCCGGTTCAACCGGTTATACGCTCCTGACCGGTTCATATGCACAAGGTTGAGACAACCAATGGAAGGACGATTACATGGTGAACTCCCGTCTGAGACGAGGAGAGCTGGAGTATTCGGGTAATTGAATGGGAAATGAAGTTTTGGATAGAACATGGCAAGCCCAGGAGGATCTAGAAAATGCACAAGAGGACATAGCGGACTTTCACCGCTCAAACCCAGTTGCGACCTAGACAATCTCCACGGGATTCGAGATTTTCTCACCATGATCAAGCCACTTCAGGAGGAGGCTGTGTATTGTCCGCCAAGGACTTTGCCTTTACTTTCCTCACTCCCCAACCACCCACCCGTTAAATCTCTGCTACCACCAAGGGCCACCACTTCCTGAAAAGCTATTGGCACCTTTTGGCGCTAGCCTTCCCTGTATAACCTGAAGATGTATTTTAGGTTGCTCGGGTGCTCAACCCATAGGAGGAGGGTAGTGTTACGGTGCCCTCACAAGCACATCATGAATCACGATTAACCCTATGCTCTATGCATCATCACGCTTAACCCTATGCTTATGCATCATGGCCCTAACGCTATGCATCATGGACTTAACCATTTCCTTCATTATGCTATCTTTATCTAACCTCTTCAGGACTTCACCTTATGATCATATCTGATCACAGACATGTGGTATTCCAGTTCGTTGCCACAGTCGTCACCTTACATCCATTCCATCTCCATATGGACTTTCATTTGTGCCCTACGCCTTGTGCTAGCAGGATATGCGCACACATCCCCTATTTGCGTCTTACGCCTTGCATTGGCAGGCCATGCGCACACATTTCCATTTGCGCCCTACGCCTTGTGCTAGCAGGCTATGCGCACATATCTTCGTTCGCGTCTTACGCCTTGCATTGGCAGGCCATGCGCACACACCCTCATTTTCATTTCAGACCTTCTACGCTCTTCCCCCTGTTGCGCCAGGCTATGCGCACAGGATCCCACTTTTCATCTCCGCTTTCATTTACGCCCTGCACCTTGTGCTAGCAGGCTATGCGCACAGGTTCCACATGCCTATGCTGTCACCTCTTGTTGCGCCAGGCTATGTGCACAGGTTTCGCTTCTTTTCACTTCCGCTTCATATGCGCCTTACGCCATGCTTCACATTCCTGTGCTGCCACCCCCTGTTTCATCAGGCTATGCGCACAGCTCTCTATTTCATATTTCCTATCAGCCAATCATAAAATCCCCATACATCGTACCATGCACCTTTTTCCTCTTATAGTCATAGTAGGCACAAACATGTACAAATAGATGTAGGACTATATAAACCCCAAGGGACTGACTGGGAAACCCCCAGTTTAGTTCACTTGGAGATTTCCTCTTCAACTGCTCTTGCTCGACCGCTGTAGTGCCTTCGCACCTTCAGCACGGACTGGTTATCGCTGTAGTGCCTTCGCACCTTCAGCATGGGCTTTAC
Source organism: Chalciporus aff. trinitensis (assembly GCA_038089015.1). Taxonomy (NCBI): domain Eukaryota; kingdom Fungi; phylum Basidiomycota; class Agaricomycetes; order Boletales; family Boletaceae; genus Chalciporus; species Chalciporus aff. trinitensis. The sequence goes on along the minus strand of JBBPJZ010000584.1, from coordinate 4,704 downwards.
TCTCTTTTACCTCTGGTTCTTGTGTAGACCTGATTCCACTCTTTAGTTGTTTTGAGTCGTTTCAGAACCCTTGTTGACAAACCCCCCCCTTCCCCTCATCATTCACAGCTACAACGTAATAGCTGGAACACCACGTTTGACGACGATGACAAAGACCCAGCAAGATGGCCCCCACATGTACACACCTTTGAAGTCACCATCACCCTCTTTGCCTGTTTAGGTTGCTAGTAGTAGCTTTTGAAGAATAGACATCCAGCACACTAGTCCAGGGACTACGGGACCCAGTCAGAAACAAAAGACAGCAATATCCCCATGTTGCCTTTGAGTTAGGCACACTCAACCTCAACATATCACACGACGAGCAGCATATCATGCTAGCACTTCACGCAATCACAGGTAACAGTAAGAACACTGCCACAAGCTCTTAAGAAGTAAAATATGGGCATTATTGGCTTTAGCCACAAGACACAGGTTTTACCCATTATCAAGACACCACCACAAGAGCACTACAGGTACCACCCTTTCCCACACTCTTTACCAGGTAAGCACAGCAAGACGTAAGTGCTACTTTGAGTTCATTCCACAGACATCAACATTATGTTACAGTGCCCTCACAAGGCACGCTACATTTCATGAACTTAGCCATTCTCTTTCACTTTGCTATCTTATCTAATCTCTTCAGAATCTTATCTTATGATCATATCTGATCACAGACATGTGGTATTCCAGTTCATTGCCACAGTCGTCACCTCACTTCCACTCTATCCCCATATGGACTAATTGCATTCTCATGCTGTCACACAACACGTTACGCCCTGCCAGGCTTCTTTTCATTTCTGCTTCATTTGCACCTTACGCCCTGTTTCACATTCCTGTGCTGCCACCTCCTGTTTCACCAGGCTATGCACACAGCTTCGTATTTCATATTCCTTATCATCCAATCATAAAACCACCATACATTGTACCATGTACCTTTACCCTTTATAGCTATAGTAGGGACAAACATGTACAAATAGATGTAGGACTATATAAACCCCAAGGAACTGACTGGGATGCTCCCAAGTTTAGTTCACTTGGAGATTTCCTCTTTAACTGCTCTCTGCTCTTGCTGTAGTGCCATTGCACCTTCAGCATTTACTTTGCTCATAACCTCTGATTCTCGTGGAGACTTGATTCAACTACTTGGTTGTTTTGAGTCATTTCACTTGAACTAAACTCCCTTTCAATCACCTCTATACGAGAACCAGTGCGACCGCCTTCAGCAAGTGCGTCGCTTTTCCTTCAGTAGTACCAGAAGGGCTCATTCTCCGAGCAAGTGTACTCAAACGAGCATGAGATCCTTGCCTACCTTAATACCCTTATTCCTTTGGCACCACTTGGCAAACCGAACGGACTCTACAATGCTGCTGTCGCATATAGGCCTGACGGATCTGTGATCCCAGTGCCTGTGTTGTTAGAGGAAGGAGAACAGTTTTGGCAAGAGCCAGTTGCCGCACCACTTGGCAGGAACCCGACTCATGAGTTAACCCACAGTGTCCCCTCTAGACTTCTCTCACCTTGCAGTCGCTTCTTAGCGCAGCTCAAACTTTTCGAGCCTATCTCTTTCCTTCCAGAAAAAGAGTACGACGACAAGGAGAAAGACTTCTTCGATCCATACTCAACCACTGCTGCTGCTCTCCTGCTAGAAGGAACCCTAGACGGATATCCTTACCCCAGCAGAGAGTTTGATCAAGAGTCCACCATCACAACCAGCAGCTCCCTCTTGTCATATCATTCCTCGGAACCCAACTTCGACCCCAATGACCAGGCACCTGTTTTCCCTGGTCAAATTCCCCTCAACTTCTTCGCCCAACCACCCACCATACTTGGGTACTCTCTGACGCCAGAACTCTCTGTGAGGTATACCAGACATCACATTAATGCCAACAGAGGCTTTAGGGGATTAGAGGACATAGGTCGGGAGATAGTAAGGGTGAAGAGAGAAATAGTCAATATAGAGGACGTACTGGCTTTGGAGGAGCCGAAGATGAAAAGGGTAAAGCGTATAAAGAAGCCCACCAAGTTCAGAAGGAAGATCATCAGAGATCCGGCCCCTTGGTCCCACTCAATTAGATCACTACGACCTTCTAACTCACTTAGGAAACCCTCCCGCTACCTTTAAATAGAAACTTCCACTTTTAGCTCAGTCCAAACATGGCTTCTAGCCTACCTCAGGATCTCGCAGCCACTCTCTCAGCTCTAAGTGCAGGGAGAAGAGGAATTGACCCAAACCTTGCCACCTTAGCCACTGAATTAAGACTTTTCCTTGAAACTCAGGAAGATGCTTATGGAGACTTGAGAAAGAAAAATCAGCTTGAAGCACAAATACTCGCTGGTCCAACTCCTGCTGCTGCACCAGGCACCTCTTCATCTATTCCCAAATTATCCAAAGTTGTTGCTGAACCAGGTGACTACGACAGGAAAAAGGGAAAAGTATTTGAAGAATGGTGGATGCACATGAGAGTCTGGAGAAATGAGAATGTCTTGGCACTCCCACGGGACACGGCCATCAAGGTGATCCTTAGCCGAATGAAAGGCGGAGATACTGGAGATTTCTCACGGGCCATGAGTCAGAAGATGCTTAACAGTTCTGCCTACACATGGTTGGAATTTGAGACTTTGATAGTTGCTCATTTCCATTCCTCGAATGAACAGGAGTATCACTGCAAGCAGATCAATGGACTGAAGCAAGGAAGCATGCGAATGGAGACCTTCCTTACTAAATTTGAAACACACTGCACTCTTGACGGCTGGGATGATGCACATCACATAGAGTTGCTGGAAAAGAACGTTGACCCTGATATCCTTTCTCGGATAATCATGGAGAAAGGGCGACAAAACGATTATGACGCCTTTATCAAATTGCTGAAAGATTTAGGTGAACGTAAGATCCTTCTGGGTTATATTAAGAAAGGCACCGCAGCCTGGGCTTCTTCACGTGACCTGGATGCTATGGATGTTGACATGGTCGAAATGTCTGATGACGAAGACCTCAACACCATTTCTAACCAGAAGAAAGAGAAAGCCACTAAGTATTTCAATTGTGGTCAGGATGGACACAAACCTGTTGACTGTAAGAAACCTAAAGTACGATGCGATGAATGCAAGTACTATGGTGGTACCCATAAGGCTTCTTGTAAAAAGAATAAGGGAAAGAAAGTGTCCAACATACGGACTACTGCTACCGAGTGGGAAGAAGAACAGAATCCCTCGGAAGTAGATGAAACTCCCACAATGAAACACATTGCTAAGATGTCTCTTGATGAGGCTAGAGCGTGGTTCAAAGATCTGGAAACCCTTGAGAAGAAGAAGTTGGGAAAATAATTCCCCTTCCGCATGAATCTGGGTGTGTGGGAGGATCTCGCTACTCTCCACTATCTATTGAAAATACGCAAAAATCTAAAAATATCTCCACCTCATGTATTACCTTGCCAACAGAGGTGTCCCTTGATGGGTGTGGCTGGGGCGTTATGCCGGTGCTTAATTCCTCTTTTAATCCACTTCCCTCCATGACCGAAATCCCAGAAGACTCCCTTGTGAGGAGTCTAAACTCAAATTGCAAAATTCTTCTTCCTATTAAGATCTGTCCTGAATCTGGTCAATCCTTCATACAGCTCTCAGCCCTGCTTGACTCAGGAGCAAATGCTATTTTTATTGATTGACAGTGGGCTACAGCACAGAAGATACCTTTAACACAGCTGAGACATGAGATCCCCATGTAGGCTTCTTGGTAAAAAGAATAAGGGAAAGAAAGTGTCCAACGTACGTGAAACGACCGCAATACTAACTTGAAGTTGATCGGTCTTCAAGACTTGAGCTTGGTCCTTAGGGCTTTCGATGACCGGTAGACCGTCAGGTAGAAGTATCGAGGGAAATCTCCAAGAGGTTTAGACTGAGGAGTTCCCCAGTCCCTCTTGGGTCTTATATAGTCAGACTATTGTATGTACATGTTTGGTAAATACTAGAAGATTCTATGTACACGCGTACTGCGCTCATAACGCCATTGGCTGTAAATAGATATCTGTAAGTCGTACGATATGAGTTTGTATCGCTATTGGTTAGAAGGTTCCATAGAGTTCCATATGATGTCATAGGCTGTGCACACATGTTCAACTCGTGTAGGAGTCGAGAGCAGTCTGGAACATGATGTCATAGATCACATGATATAGATAAGATGGTGGTCACATGATACGATAAGATAAGATGTTGAGCGAAAAAGTTGTTAAGTCCAAATGGTGAAAATAGGTGATCGTAACACTTCCCCCCTTCTATGGGTCAGCATCCTCGATGACCTAAGCAGAGTAGCGACGACGAAGTGTCTCCCATTCGTCATCTTCTTTTGTGTCATTGTTTGTTAATCTGCCAGTAATGAAAAGGCGGGTTCGTTCACCTTCTTCGTTAACACCTGGTTGATCATCAGCGGGGTTTTCCATAGTAAATTCATAACCGTAACCTGTGTGGGTTGATGGACCGGGATCTGTTGTTACGGTGCCCTCACAAGGCGCACTACATCTCATGGACTTAACCATTTCTTCTCGCTCTATGCTATCTTATCTAATCTCTTCAGGATCTTATCTTATGATCATATCTGATCACAGACATGTGGTATTCTAGTTCGTTGCCACAGTCGCCACCTCACTTCCACTCTATCCCCATATGGACTAA
>JBBPJZ010000583.1:0-17038 GCA_038089015.1 Chalciporus aff. trinitensis | reverse complement strand
AACCTCTTGGAGATTTCCCTCAATACTCCTACCTGACGATTCAACGGTCGAAAGCCCTAAGGATCAAGCTCAAGTCTCGAAGCCCGATCAACTTCAAGTTAGTATTGCGGTCGTTTCACTAGGCAAAGATGCTTGATCGGCGAACGCTGACAAGTGATATAGACTCACCTTTGGATGCGGTCGCTACTGTCCAGTTGGTACAAAAAGCATATTCTATCAAAAGTGGTAGTGCTGAGATTGATTAGCATTCTAATCGTGCCTCCGGCTTCCGTCACAATTACGAACGCCAAGAGGATTGTAACCCTCCGGGATCGATTGAATAGTGCGAATACTGTGTGGTGCGAATCATTTAAACTATATATTCCAAACGAATTGCTCTTAAACTTACCACGAGTAGCCAAAAGGAGCTCAAGAAAGGAGCTCAAGAAAGGTGCCCAAGACCTGCGTAAGAGCTACCCCATACATTCGAAATGCCTTGCAAAGCAGGGGGTTACTTTGTCCATTATCTAGATGCATAAGCATGATATTGTGCGCTCTACCTGTTATAAGGGAGGAGGAGGATTGTTAGAACGCTATCCACTTACATATGTGCAGTTATCACAAAGTGCCGGAAGAAAAAATACAACCACTTGAAGGGGCTCCTGTTGGGCATACTATGAGCATAGCAAAAGAAGTCGTCAAGCCACGAAATAGAGGATAGACAGGCTTGGTACGTACGTCCAGATATAATTAACTTCGTCATCGAGCGTCAGAAATGCGTTCCAAACTAGAGATGCAAGGGCGGCGACTAATTTGGAACAAAGGTCAGCATCACCCAATACTGCATGGACAACACACACCACTGTGGTACCGAATGATTCGACCGGCGCCTGCGGCAGCCCACATGGAGGCCATGGAAGAGACAGTCGGTCAGAAGAAGGAAATTCGGTAACAGCCAAGAACTGAGTATCATGGAGCGGGGCAGTCGCTGCATTTGAACATATCTATACAAGGTGAGATTGCAAGAAGAATGCTCCAACCCTGTGCAACTCCCACGTCCCCTCATCAGGCCTGCTGCCGTAATAATTCGATCTTCCCAGTCGTCTAAAAAAAGTTGTTTACTTGAAGGCTGGGTTTTTGAGCGGACCACCGATAGCGTACAAGTGTCTTTGCTTGCGCTCCCTGGTTTGAAGGTGACCTCAGCAATTCGTCTGCTCCGCTCAAATTCATGGTGGCTCAGTTGTCCTGGACACGACGTTACCTGATATCGGGAGCAATGGGACAAGCATTTTCACTCAAATGCAATATATCCGCATAGAGTTCAGCGATGGAAATAAGAGAAATCTCTCACCACTCGGTCTTGGAACGGGTATTGCTGTGCCATCGGGGGATGGGTGGTACCAAATCCTGCGAATTGCAGTTTCAATACAATGCCACGCATTCAAATATCGACCCCAAGGAAGAGAAGGCTTCATTATATGGTGATTCGGTTCGTGAGAAGGATATCCGTTTCCTCTAAAGGATTTTGTCTTGCAAACCCTTCCATATTGAATATGAGGCGACTTCCCTAGACGCGTTGAAAGTGTCAATGTTTCACTGACCCTTTATCCATAACGGTACTTACAGTCGCTGACCAGCTCCGCTTACTCGTTAGGTATACCCTATGAAATGGCAGGATAAAAATGTACAACAAAGTAGCCACGGACCGATAATCGTCGAAACCACATATAGCCAAGGATATACCACATAGCACTGCAACAGAATAATCAGACCCACCGGGCTACACCAACGGGATATCGAACGGAGGACCTACAAAACATAATGTCATAAATACTGTTGCATCTCTCATGAGAAATGGTACAAACGGTGTCCTTCCCCACCCCAGTCGGACGCCGACAGCAAGCTTGTAGACCATCAGCCCTGCCATGACGCTTTGCACTCCCAAGAATATTGCTCTGGGGTATTACCGTCAGCATGCGAACACAAGCTTCAAAAGGGTGAGCAACGTACGCATGAATCGTTGCAGCGTCTCCAGTCGGAATAGGTACCATGCAGGTCTCAAATTATGCAACAGCTTCGGATCTTGCTACACTGACTACTCCACTGACAAGATCGGAAAGTGCAAGGAGTGCAAGGAAAATAGCCACTTCGCGACTATGATTGAACAAAGTATAACCTTGAGACACAAAAGGTATGAATATTAACTTGGTTTCACGACGGCTTTCAAAGCGCTCACCTCTGGTTGTCAAGGTAAGTTCGAGCAAAGACGTCGATATTTGAACATTGACGACCATGTATTGATACCACAATCTGCAGAGGTGATCTAGTAGTTTTCCCGACGACAAATTTGACGAGACGGCCTGGTGGAATCTAGCGTGAAATCAGAGATCAGACATGATGGAGGACAAGTCGTGACTTACACTTGTGCAAACAGCGGTACATACCGGAGATAGAAGTAGAAAAATTTGAACATCCAATTTCGCATCCTGTGTGTTGCGATGCTCGAGGTGAGGCTGACATAGTCACCGATGACACTACGGCCAGGCCGACAGGAGAAAGTTCCAGATCAGGAATTTGAACGGGGCCACTTTACTGCTGTCAGTCTTGGATGCGGCCTTCAATAATAAGACACACCCATGCAGTAGTTGACATCTTGCAAGGCATTTAGACATGCGATAGAGAAGCTCGGATACCTGGTAGCTGATGACATTTGGGGGAGCGAGTCCGAGGCCTAAAGAGGGGATGGCGTATGACCGAACAAATGAAAAGTAGATGTACTCGATTGGCAATGGCATATTTCTATCTAGTCGTCAGTATGGCGTTAACACTGTACGGCATTGATTTGTTCCATGTGTGCTTGAGGCTTTGTAGCAGGCTTAGGCGAGAAAATTGTGCGCGACTCACGGGCTGAGCAATTGGAGCACTTAGGCAGCACCAGAGTCAACCACGGGTCAACGGCAAGGGAAGATGACTCGGCTAGCAGGGAGTACTTGCCACTTGATCCACCCGGCGTCGACTGTCGACTACATTCGCGGACCGAGTTCGAAACGCGAACCGTAAGCTTGCGCGTTCATCGTACTAGCATAATTTATGAGCGGAAGAACTTACACCAAGTGGAACCAAAGTAGAACAGTCCTTTATGTCCCTGCGGTCACGTGATCCATAACATGGTTAACTGAGTCAAGCAGAGTGACTTAGACTCGGACGATAACTGCTCTGTCGGTCTGCAATGGTCGCATCTACAGAGGAAGATGATTGGGAACAGCTAAGTCGGGCAAACTGGCGTGGATTGGGTGTTGCAGATCCGATAAAAAATGTAGAGGTGTGTCTGATTCTCAATCTCGCGTCTCGTTGCAATTTCCGAGACGGGTCACAGGATAAATGGCTACTGCTGCCCGCTTTCCTCAAGGTGAAGGGTCTCGTGAAGCAGCATATCGACTCGTTCAACTACTTTGTCGATACCGACATCAAGAACATCGTGAAAGCCAACAGCAAGGTCACTTCGGACGTCGACCCACGCTTCTGGCTCAAATACACCGACATCCACGTCGGATTCCCCGACCGCACGGATCTAGACGCTATCGACAAAAGTATAACCCCGCACGAATGTCGGCTACGCGATATAACATACTCTGCGCCTATCCTTGTCACGATTCAGTACACTCGCGGCAAAAACGTTGTCAGGAGACCAAACGTTAACATCGGCCGACTACCCATCATGCTCCGTAGTAACAAATGTATATTGACAGGACGCAACGAAGCACAGCTTGCTCGCATGAAGGAGTGCCCGCTTGACCCCGGAGGTTACTTCGTCGTGAAAGGCACCGAAAAGGTCATTCTAGTCCAGGAGCAGCTGAGCAAGAACCGGATCATCGTTGAAACCGATCCTGTCAAGGGTGTCGTACAAGCTTCCTGTACCTCGTGAGCATCGAAATCCCATGGCGCGTGCAATTCCCTCTCACCTCTTCCGTGCTCTAGCTCCACTCACGGTGGTCTCAAGTCCAAAACTTATGTTGCCACAAAGAAGGGCAAGATCTATCTTCGCCACAATTCCATTCACGAGGATGTTCCGATCGTTGTCGCTCTCAAGGCACTGGGCATCCAGTCAGACAAGGAGATCCTGTTGCTTACCGCCGGTACCACTGAGGCATACAAGTCTGCCTTCTCTACAAATTTAGAAGAGGCCGCTAAACTTGGTATATTCACTCACCATCAGGCCCTTGAATGGATTGGAACCAGGGTAAAGGTTAATCGCAAGGTTGTGGGCCCACGAAGGCCCGCATGGGAAGAGGCTCTGGAGGCTCTTGCAACAATAGTCCTTGCCCATGTGCCCGTGGTCGGATTGGATTTCCGGTCAAAGGCTATCTTCGTTGCAACGATGACGCGACGTGTTCTCATGGCCATGGATGACGAAAAGATGGTCGACGATCGTGACTATGTTGGAAACAAACGTCTCGAGCTGTATGTGTCACCTGAGATCCTCTTCTGCCGATACTCACGCAACTTGAATTTGCAGCGCCGGTCAGTTGCTGGCCTTGCTGTTTGAAGATCTGTTTAAGACCTTCAACGCAAACCTTAAATCTGCAATCGACAAAGTTCTGAAGAAACCATCTCGCACAAACGAATTTGATGCGTTCAACACGATGCAGTTTCAGGGCGATCATATTACCTCCGGTTTCGTGCGGGCCATTTCCACTGGAAATTGGTCTCTCAAACGTTTTAAGATGGACAGAGCGGGGGTTACACATGTTCTCAGCAGGCTGAGTTTCATATCCGCGCTCGGAATGATGACTCGTATATCATCCCAATTCGAGAAGACTCGCAAGGTCAGTGGGCCTCGTGCTCTACAACCTAGTCAATGGGGAATGCTCTGTCCCAGTGACACGCCAGAAGGCGAAGCATGTGGTCTCGTCAAGAATCTCGCGCTGATGACTCATATCACTACCGATGTGGAGGAGGAACCCGTCATACGTTTAACGTTCATGCTCGGAGTGGAAGGTTCGCACATCGCTTTGCGCTATCAATATCCCGAGAACTCATCGACGACGTTACAAAGACATCAGCCTCGCCACTGGAACGGAGATATACGGGCCTCACACTTTCGTGGTTAACGTAAACGGAACAATTGTTGGTTTGACGCGGTATCCCGCCCGGTTCGTTGCCAACTTCCGAAGGCTGCGCAGGGCGGGCCGTGTCAGCGAATTTGTTGGCGTGTACGTGAACCACCATCACCATGCTGTTCACATCGCTAGTGATGGAGGACGGATATGCCGGCCGATGATTATTGTCGAGAACGGGGTTCCGAGAGTTACTTCGGAACATGTCATGGTGGGTGCCTCACAGTGCGATGGTACGGACATTAACGTTGCCCCAATCCTCAGCAACTAAAAGCCGAGAAGATGGCATTTGATGACTTTTTGCGCCGCGGACTTGTGGAGTATCTTGACGTGAATGAGGAGAACGACTCGTACATCGCGCTGTATGAGTCAGATATCGTGCCTGCCACAACCCATCTGGAGATCGAGCCTTTTACCATCCTCGGAGCAGTCGCTGGGCTCATTCCCTATCCGCATCATAATCAATCCCCGCGTAATACCTATCAATGCGCCATGGGTAAACAAGCCATAGGGGCGATTGGCTACAACCAATTCAACCGGATCGACACGCTTCTTTACCTTTCTGTCTACCCTCAACAGCCCATGGTCACGACGAAAACCATCGAACTGATCGGGTATGATCGATTACCTGCCGGCCAGAATGCGACTGTCGCTGTCATGAGTTACTCCGGATACGATATCGAGGATGCCCTAATTCTTAATAAAGTGAGCGACGGTCCGTTTTTGGTCCGTGTTCACCCCGCATCTAACATTGTCATGCGATGTAGGCCAGTCTGGACCGTGGTTACGGTAGATGTCAAGTATTGCGAAAGAATGCCACACTCATCCGAAAATATCCAAACGGAACGTAAGTCTGGATACTTGTATTTCATAATCTGTTTCGACCCTTAGTCCTTTCGAAGTTTCGATCGGCTCGCAGATGCACCGCTCGACGAAAATGGGGGTATCCAGAAGAAGTACGACATCGTCCAGTTGGACGGTCTCGCCGGCGTGGGTGAGAGAGTTGATCCAGGTGATGTCTACGTGAACAAGCAAACTCCCACCAACGCAAACGACAACACATTCACCGGTCAAGCTGCGACGGTTCCCTACAAGAACACGCCGATGACTTACAAATCTCCTGTGGCTGGCTACGTTGACAAAGTTCTGATTAGCGATACCGAAAACGACCAGACCTTGATCAAGGTACTGATCCGTCAGACACGGAGGCCAGAACTGGGGGACAAATTTTCGTCCCGGCATGGTCAGAAGGGTGTTTGTGGCTTGATCGTGAATCAGGAAGACATGCCATTCAATGACCAAGGAATCAACCCTGGTACGAGGTTGTCTTTTTTGGGGGGTGTTCAGGAACGCTTGGTATTGATGCGATGCCGCAGATATTATTATGAATCCCCACGGTTTCCCCTCACGGATGACTGTTGGCAAGATGATTGAACTGTTGGCGGGCAAGGTTGTTGTTCTTGTCGTCGCTTGTAAAACATCAACTTACTTTGCGTTTGGTTAGGCAGGTGTTCTCTGCGGCAAACTTCAGTACGGGACAGCTTTCGGCGGGTCAAAGGTAAGCGGGCTGAGATGTTTTTTCCTAGTTGGTCTAGTTCAAACTTGTCACCTTTAGGTTGAGGATATGTCTCGGATCTTGATCGAACACGGGTTCAATTACGCCGGGAAAGATATGCTTACCAGTGGCATAACCGGCGAGCCGATGGAAGCCTATGTTTACTTTGGACCGATATATTACCAAGTGCGTGTTTTAATGACCCCCTGATTCGTTGGACAGTGCTCATGATTCGTGACAGAAATTGAGTGAGAAAAAATTTCACCTGTCAAAATAGTGGTGTAGCGGATTGATTGACTCCTCGTCTGCTCCCCCCCAGAACACATGGTCATGGACAAGATGCACGCTCGCGCGAGGTACGATTGAATTGATCCTGAGAATTGCCGGCGCGGCGCTTGCTTATTCAGAGCTTTACAGAGGGCCACGTGCAACGTTGACTCGACAGCCCACCGAAGGTCGGTCCCGCGAGGGGGGTTTGCGATTGGGAGAGATGGAACGCGACTGCCTAATCGGCTATGGCGCAACTCAGTTACTACTTGAGCGCCTGATGATTTCTTCCGATAAGTTCGAAGTGAACGCTTGCCAAGAGTGTGGTCTCTTGGGCTACAATGGCTGGTGTTCATATTGCAAAAGCTCGAAGAAGATGGCAAAACTGACTATTCCTTATGCTGCCAAGTTACTTTTTCAAGAGGTCCGTTCCTTTTTCGCCCGTGTTATGAAAGCACGTTCCTCGCTAACGACAGCACAAAAAATACAGCTAATGGCGATGAACGTCGTACCACGCCTCGTGCTAGATGACGCTTGAGAACTGTATTATCGAGATCCCAATTCTATTCTATTCCACACATTCCCTAGCAACCTGACATATCGGACGAGAAAAAGAGCCGACTGCGTTCTGCTTCGTGATCAATCAGATCTCAGAACCTACCAGGCTGTATTGGCTGTGCTCCCAAACCGAACGAGGGCGCATCGCCATCCCGTTTTCTACTCGGCCGGGTCATGGGTGGCGTTCCACCTTTTTATGGGGAACCAATTGGTGATGACGAAAGGTTGTCGGGCTATTTCGATGCATTTGAAAAGCTGATGACTAAGGACTGACCGTGACGCTTGCACAGTCAGGTCCTTTTCACAGATGGGGGCTGTGCCTGGTTCTGGTTCTGGCTTATCAACGGTGATAAGATAGTGAAGAGAACACGGCCTTTTTTTTTTCTTCGTGGAAGACGATGAGTGGGATGAAGGGGGGCAACGTGCGGGGTGAGAAATCTCCCGATGCAAAGGGTGGATCATCCGCGGGGTCTCATACCAACCTGTTATGAATTTAATAACCGTGCGTCCGCCCATTTCACTCGGGCCGGAGAAGGGGAAGGGGGCGTACGAGTGGCCGCCCCAATGAATCGAATCGACGAAGGGAAGAACAACGGATCATCCAGCGTATCAGAGGAAGTTCAAAGGGGGGGGGGGGGGTTAGCGACACCGTAACACCGTGACAACGGAGGAGTGCACCCCAAGCCCAAGTTTAGGATCTGGCGAAGTTTCGACGATAGATATCACCGAGCTGTAAACCCCATGTTTGGGTGACAGCCAAGCTTGATGCTATGGGTGTGATTGGTTGCGGGACTGGCAAGAGCGCCGTCCTGCGAAAAATGCTAGACTGGAGTAGGAGAGGCTCAAGGTTTTACCCTGATGTATGAAATGGACTTTACTGGACGTGACATTGCGCCGCCGGGTACAATTTTGGCTTGGGACCCTTGTGGCCGCCGGTCTAGAAGTCGAGAAGGCTGGAGAGGGCGTTGATCTAGCTCATTCATAGATGAAACACCATCAGTTGTATGTTCACCACTTGGTTTGAAAGTAGAATGGTGAAGTGCGAACAGAGAGAGTGGTGGGTAGTACTAGTTCAAGTTCAAGTTATCTAACTTGGTAGTGGAGGGGTAAATAAGCGCGCGCGGAGTTTGGAGCCTAGATCCCGAGTTGGTCGTGTTCGAGGTTAGAACGCAACTACGCCCCAAGTGATCAGTCAAGTAACCATCGCCAGACAACGCCAGCGACCAACCAGAACAACGACCGAACGATGAGCTCGAGAGGTTCCAACAGTTCAACCGCGCTGCGGAGATTGATGACAGAGTACAAGCAACTCACATCCGGAGGTTCGTCAAGTTCTCTCATCCCTGTCTTCACCCTTACTGACTCTCAAGGGTCTCCCCCCCCCCAAGGTTCGCCCGACGGCATGTTTACAGCAGGTGCGTAAGATGGGAGCTCTGTCCACCATCAAACAGACTAACCCTTTCCAATCAATGGCGCAACGCCTATGGCAGGTCCAATCTCGGAGTCGGACTTTTTCACCTGGGAGGCCCTGATATGTGGACCCAAAGACACGCCATTTGTGGGTTTTCCTTGCCGTTACAACCCGTCATGAAACAGGCTCTATTGTCGTCCTCTTTTTTTCAACACATCTCTAGGAAGGTGGCGTGTTCGTTGCCAAGCTGACGTTCGTATGTACTCGTCAAATTACTTTGTTGACCCTCCGTCGACAACACACGTCCGTGCTGATGAATAATGTTTTGATGGCGACCCAATTCATTTTGGGGTTTGTTGTTGTCTTTGTTTAGCCCACCGACTATCCGTTATCACCTTTCAAGATGAAATTCGACCCTCCGTTATTTCACCCTAACAGTACGCGATTTCATCTCCGATTTTTGATAGAGACGCTCTTGGTGACCCGTACGCCAGTTTATCCGGACGGCACCGTTTGCATATCCATCTTACACACGCCAGGGGACGACCCTACCATGTATGAGCAAGCATCTGAACGATGGAGCCCGGTACAGAGTGTAGAAAAGGTCATTCTCAGCGTCATTTCCATGCTTGCCGGTACGTCAATCTCGATCTCGTCCCTACCCAAAAGCGATCGCTACATGATGGGTCACAATCGGTAGAACCTAACCTGGAGAGCGGCGCCAACATCGATTGCTGCAAGCTCTATCGCGATAATAAGCCGGTAAGCATTCATGTCGTCTACCAACATGCCATGATTATGAATTTGGGCTACGTGTAGGAATACGAAAGGCGTGTGAGGGAATCCATTAAACAACAACTAGGGTTATGAGAACAACAAGGTGTGCTGTATGACTATAAGGGATGTAGTCGCGTAGCTATACGTTGAAAAACGACATATGCAATTCAGTAATACGACGGGCTACGTCCGATAGGATAAACAAAGTAACGCGCCTCGCCTGTGTAACATAGGGATCTGTTCCTGGAATCAAGATGCATCTTCATCGTTGTGAGGCAGCATAACGCTTGAAAACTCTGCCGTCAAATTCTGGACCGGTTTTGCCAAATATATGGCGTTGGACATATTCATTGCGGAATATCCCGTTGGGGTCCACATTCTGTAGGACACGAACGAAATCATCAAATCGCGGGTACAAGGTGCGCAGCGCCTCCGGACGAAGATGGTGTGCTTTTGCCCAATGAGGTCGCCCGCCGTGACGGAAGAGAATGGCTTCGAATCGTTCGAACAACTTCTGATATGGAACCTCCAGTCCATAAGGTCTAAGATGAATGAACGGTTAGGTCCGAGGATATATTGATGACGAGAGGAACGGTGTCTCACTTGTACTGGACAATTCCGATCCAACAAGTTTTCTGATTGTTGCTCGGACTTAGCCAGATGTCATCGGTATCAGAGAAGCGAATCTCGATGGGGAAGTGGGGACGCAGGCCATTAGGGTCTTTAAATTCCTTGGCTAGCCATGAATGGAGTTCTTCCAGGCACGCTTGGGTATTTTCGTAAGGTATCGCCCATTCTGTGGTATGCTGGGGGTACTGTAGGGCCGTTTGGTTACTTCCATCATCCGCAGTACAGAGGGATGAGCACTCACTCTGCAATCTAGATTAAATATACGATAGCTGTCATCCACCGTGATGACCCTGTCTCTGACTAACCACGCAGCAAACCGGCTCGTGAAGACGTTGAGAGCGAGAACGTATCGGCCCAGGAAGAGAAGGAATTGGACGACATGGAAGCCCAAAAGAGAATGCCACAGCCAACTTCCCACTGGTCTTTTTGGCTGTCAGATCCAAGGGATCGTATCAGAGGGTAATATCACCCAACTTTGACAGGACAAATGCTCACCTCCGCAGTCCGATCGGCAGAACTGACTCGGATGGCATCTGCGGCCGGAAACCACCATAATCGAACATGCTCCGAAGCACCAACGAGGGCATCTATTCTGGGGATGCAATCACCGAACTTGATCGTCTCCTGAACCTCCCTCAGACGGAACGCGGGTTCCACTTCCAACGTCACTGTCATAATAAGACCGGTGGCCCCAAGTCCACAGATGGAGGCAATGAAAAGATCCGGTCTCTCCATGCGGGAACATGATACTCGGGAACCATCGGCCGTTAGCAATGACAAGGCCATCACATGGGTCGAGATAACGCCATATTTGATGCCAGTTCCGTGGGTCGCGGTGGTGATGATCCCGCCTAGTGTTTGATCGGAAATGGAGCCGACATTGATCATGGCTAAATCGTGTTTGGCAAGTTCAGCATGGAGCTTTTCCAAAGTGATACCCGCTTCGGTGATAACGTATCGTTTGTCGACGTTGACCTATAGAGAAAAGGGAAGGCGGCAGAAGAGAGAGGGGGGGGTTGGAAACGTGTGTCAGCATACGACATATTTATGTGAATGTGTGCCTTAGAGATGACAAGAGAAGTGACGACAGATGCGTCGGAGTGGGCAAACATGACTAAATCTATGAAGTCTAAATATGCTTACTTGGAGCAACCGATTCAACTTTGTAGTGCGAAGCATATACCCGGATGTACATGCGAGATCGCTGGGACTGTGTCCTACTCCGACAGCACGAACGACCTTGCCTTCGCGGCGCGCGAGTTCGAGTATGAGCTGGCAATGATACTCCGACTCGGGCTCAAAGGCAGCGAGGGGAGTACATGTGAACGTCTGACCCCAGTTGGTGAAGCGGGCGTAGGGGGAGTTGGAGGGTATGGAGATGGGCGTCAAGAGGTCGTATAGGGCATCGGTTGGGATATTTGCGATGCTTGAGGAGGGGGACATCTGGGTCGGGTATGAGGGGACGAAAAGGTATGGATCATTGCGAGAGACGACGGGGTTTTATAATCTTTTGGGAGATGACACAAGCCCGATCGACCAACAACCCGGGGCCATACCGGTAGTCGTGATTCGGAGTTCTCCGAGTATATGGCGGTTAGGGCCGGTGAGTCGGGGGGGTCGGAGGAAATCCAAGGAAATGCGGCAGTCAGTTCGCGGACAAGAGAGAAAAAAGAGGTTAGAGGTGACGCCTGGTGACGCTGGCCGATCCTTGAGGCAATGTAAAGGCACAGGAAAAGGCACCAGGTCCCCAATACTGTATAGCCTGGTCCAGTTAGCTTTTTCGTTATACTTATGGCGTGTGTAACCACCCAGTAACTAAATCCGTCCCTTCAACATTTCGAAACTGGACACATTCGGATTTTTGATTTTGATGGAAAATAAAAGTAAAAAAAATAAAAATAAAAGAGTCCCATCGATTGCTCGACAGAACGGTATTTCCCTTCGTGGGACGAAATCCCTGTTCAGATCTATCAACGGATATCTATCAAGTTCTGAACAATCTACCGATGCCACCAGCCACTGGCACACGCACCTTGGATACACCGTGACACTCATCCACCGCGGTGCACATCCACCAGCCATTCATCATCCGTGCATCATCGATACATCATCCATCAGTTCATCCTTATCAGCGCCCCACACACAGTATGGTGTGACCGCGGTCTGTCGAGCGGTGGAACGCACAGTCCAATCCCAGCACATCCATGTGGCCATCTTGGCCCCATATGAAGATAAAAATACAGAATATGCCAAGGAACCTTGACGACAACAAGTAACTTAGCATCCGGCGTCACCGAGAATGAAGCGACTAGTACTACTTACATTTCCGCCTTCTTCTTTCCTTCCTTACCCTCACTTTGACAGGGAACAAACGCCAGAACCAACGTTTTACCGGTCTGTCTCTCACGCGACACGATCCACAGATCCATCGGGATTCAATCCGATTCAATCCCCAGCCTCAAGTTATACATCCCGCGTATTGGGAACGTTCTGAACGCTAGCAAACGATGTCGACTATCAACGTGGTCCTCATTAATCCAGAAAATCGGTATAAAAAAATCGCATGAGGGGTATGTCAGCTTAATTCAAAAAATCAAACACGACCCGACTCCACTCCTGTCCTTCATAAAACAACACCCCTCGGACCTCGGCGCTGTCCATTTCAAGGCCGAGCTCGAATTCTGCCACATCGTTCATATCAGATACATCTCCATCAAGTAAACCCTAATAAACCCTACGCACCAGTGTAGAATCCGTTCGGCTGCGGTATACTGGCGTTTTGCTGGAACGTGGGTAACGTGCTTAGATCGACTGTCCATTTGCAGAGTTCCATCGTTTCACCCTAAGAACACACACAAAATGTGAGTGACAAATCCCAAGATTAGGCATAATGTGTCAACGAGAGAGTTCCTTGCCTCATCGGTATATCGCATAATTTTATCGGAATCGGACGTATACAGGACCGCCACGAAATGACAATCTGTAAGCAACGATTTCAGTATCGTGAGGCGATGATAAAGAACAGCTCCCCATATCGTACCCTGTGCAGTCGGTGAGAATTTACTGCGGGGGAAAGATTAGGCTAATTTAACACATTCAATTATCACCCAACAGCTCACCAGAACTTGGTCTTCACGCGTTGACTACAATTGAGATCTGATCAGTCATTTGAATGGGGAAAATGTAGACACGATCTTACCCCTTTCGCAGGATGGCACCTTTCATGACGAGATATTGGAGTCTAAAATTCCGGTCACCAAATTGAAACCCTATATGAATCCGGAACACTTGCCGATTTTCGCATATGGGCACACTGACGTTGTTTTCCTTGATGTATGCTGGTCGTTTCAGCCAATCCTCTGGTTCCGCTGGGAGTTTGACCTCGATGACACAGCCATGTCAGAACGCCATCAGTAAGAACAGGACGTGAACACACTCACCTTCATGATGTACGAACGAGGCACTATCACCGTCGACACAATCGCCTTGCGTGTCAGTCCGTACTGAGCGGCCCCACGCAAGGTGGCCGTATCAGCATCATCGGGGCGTGCGATGACTTTAATCTTGCCAGAGAACTTGTCCTGTACACACACACACACACAAAGTGCATTCAATACGTTTACTAATCGGTAAGAGAAAACCCAGCTTCGGCGTCCAAACTCACCTCCACCTTTTTGAATAGATACTCGCTCCCAGCGAAGCCTCCCACGAGAAGCAGGGCATCAAGTCTCTGCTCAATCTTCTTCGACTGTTCTTCGATCATCTCGAGAACCTAAATAATGTTAAGCCAATGATGTTCAACATAATGCAACATAATTCTCCGACCTGATTAACAACAGGGTCAAATACTTCTCGGCGAATTAGGTTTCCGGGGATCGCAAGTTCCCCATTGATGAGTCCGACGGAGGGGTCATGCGGGTCCTGCACGTTGAAGCACGTAAAATGGAAATACGTATCTAGAGTTTTGGTTTAATGAGCGATCCATTAACATCCCACGCAGTATCGGACAATACCATCATCGACTTCGCCTCTGAACGCTAGCTTGTCTGTCTGGCTGAACGAGTGCATGAAATAGGCCAAACTCGCAGCATCAAGGTGAGCAGGATGGTCTGCCAAAAGCGTCTTGACAAGCTCTCTAAATCGGAGATCGAGGAACAGAGAACCACAGTTAGCCCCCGACCGCGCACACATCTCTGCGATCTCAAAGTTGGCCATTTGGCCAATGATCTTGTAACATGCAAGGTCCTTTTGGACGAACGTGACCAACTACAGACGACGAGCAAAAGCGTTTACGCACGACTGTACCACCTCCAGCGTCACAAATCATGAACGCCTGACTCGGACGCAATTTGTGAAGGTCCGTCAAGCGTGCGCAATGCACTGCGGCAGCCTCTGGTTCGCTAAAGATAGACATCAGGGGGAAGCATAGGCTGTGACTAGGGAAAGCCCTCATACGTGATTATGCGCAGGCGATCACGCCAATGAATATCCCCCGCGCGAGCAGATTGAACAAGTCCGGCTTCAATTGCGGCTGCCCTCATGAGATCACATCCTTTGGCATCCCACGCAGCGGGGCAGGTTACAACCACATCGGCGGAATCTAGTGGCGCAAGGCAATACAACATCATTGATTCCAGGCCAAGGTCCAACTGAATAGAAATCGCTTACTGAGATCAGCTACCGCCCCTATTTCTCGAGTGATTGCTTCTTTGGCATACTCCCACAGACAGGTCAAGAAGTCGACGATCAAGTTCATGGCCGTTTTACCAGGCTAGCGTGGAGACATGGGATCCCTTATTTGAAGATAATGAGGCGGCGACTTACGGGAAGTTGCGGCAGTCGCGGGTCGACAGCGCTCTCGTCCCGCAATGCATGCGGTTCCAGAAACAATTTAAACCTGTATGAAAGCTTAATAGCTCGCGGAGGAAAAGCCAAGTTTGAGTTCATACCATTCACATCGAACAGTCCCAGGCATAGGGCTTGCGTTCTTCGCTTCCAATCCCCAAGCCAAGACTTGTCCGTGTTCGTCGTACAGCAAGCATGTTGGCACCTTGCGGAACGTTTCAAAGGACCCTGGCCAATGCAGGATCTGTTGAATAGCTCCACCCGCAATCCGGGATGACGCATACGCCTACGCAAACGTCCGTTAGTTGATGACGCTGATGAAAGACCTGTCACGCTTACGACTCCGGAAAATGTGGTACCTGGGAGTCGATGAGTTTGGCGGACACGAAGCACATCCTGAATAACAACGTACCAAAATCAAAGGAAATTGACATTCTACCCTCGTCTACAGATGGGCCACTGAAATCAGTTCTTGGCACTGAAATGACTGTCTGTGACACGGACAACGACGGCGAAGTAGTCGCCTGCCGGGGCGGCACGTGTATTGGAGTGGGTTGGAAAAGTGGTGGATTAACTCCCGAAAAGCCATTCTGCATCGAAGGATGGTATGAATTCGGAGAGGTTGGCATCATTGGCATCCCCGTGTTCATTGGTTGGATGGGCATCATTCCTGGATGCATACTCGGGGGACGCGGAGACGGTGAACCATGCCATGGAGCTTGAGCACTATTCACGTTCGGTTGGTTGGGTTGGAAAGATGCTGGGGGTGGTGATGGACCAGAAAGCGTCCCTGGTTTTTCATAAAATGGCATCTGAGCTGGTTGGTGAGGACCTGGTTGTTGGTTAATGGTGCCCGGGTTGGGGAATGGTTGGACCCGGTTGGTGTACTGGTCATCCTTGGTCACTGGTTCTCCGCAACATCCCATGGTGGGCTAGTCGTCGAGCACGTCGACGTCGAGGTTGAAGGAGTGGACGGTGTGGACTGTGTTCGACACACAGCCCAACGTCACAGGCGCTCTCCAGGGTCAAAGTTGTGGCTGTGTGCACAGCATTGGAAGCCTCTCGGTAGCTGTTTTATCCGTGGCCATGGCCAGTGATTAAACCCATCGCTCGACAGTGCAAGTGGGCATGAAAAACTTCAACGAGTCATAGGCAAGTGATGTTGAAGTAAGGACATAATTTAACGATCAAAAGTGCTTTGACATGGTGGATCAAGTAGAAGATGTGAATCGATTAGAATTTTGCTGTTAAGTTACGCCTGACAATGTATGACAACCACATGGAGCGATGTTCACTTCTCGATTATAACCATCATGAGAATGGAGAATCCAGTTGCGTATGCCTGCAGATCGATTTTTTCAGGGAGACGTTGACAGATCGAGGGTGTATACTCTTAGGGCGCAATTTCCGCCTAATTGCGAACCCCAATTTCGTTGTGGAATGCAGACGACGATCAACTACAAGCGGTAGCACAAGCTTCGTGCCGGAACCCCTCTGTGAACACCACCTACAGTCTATTGGAGCGGAGAAACAGTACACGTCCAGCTGAAGAATCTCGGAAGATGCTCGCCTACCTCTCAGGATCAGCAAGTGCATCCACACGAGAGCTACATGCGCTGATCAGCTACAGCCCTCACCACGAGTTATTTCAGAGCACAGGGAGAGAGAAGAACATCCCTCCGAAAACCATGCGTTTAAACACAGCCTTTTCCTCCACGTCATGCTTCAAAAATATCGACGCTCAAAGGAGGAGCGGGTTGCCACTGCTGGCCGAAGGCCCCGTCGCAAATTCGTTTCAAAGGAAAAAGCCGACATGCAACGTGTCGCGGAATGCGGAACAATCCTTGGATGGGTGGGTGGATCATGAGACGTCTCCTCCGAGTTCTCTCAGAGTTCTCA
>JBBPJZ010000582.1:0-17041 GCA_038089015.1 Chalciporus aff. trinitensis | reverse complement strand
CTGACCATGTTCGATCTGCGGAGACTTGGCAAGGTAAGCCTTAAATCTCATGCGCCGCTTCCATTGTGGCCTCAGACACTGCTAGGTCAATAAACTGGGAATGGTCGGTGTCAACGGAGCTAAGTTTCCTGCCATAAGGCAGCATTTGCAAGATAACATCGGGAACGTTTACAAGGACATGGATACTTCGTTAGTCTGTCACCACTTTACTTGAACGTTCCTCACATATCACTCCACCAGGTTCGAGGAATTCCCAAAAGAAGGGAAAGTCGATCCTGAAGCATGTTGGTTGGAAACCATGATCGTGTCGTAAAGCCATTCTCAACCCCCCATTTCAGACAAGCAGGCGATCGACTTGATGTCGCCTGGTGACGCTGTGATTGTGTTTACTCCGGACAGTCAGTTGGTATTACCTGACTACATGAGGCCAAGTTGAATTTCAGCAGGCACCCACTACCCCATCAGCCTGTACGCCATAGAACGTGGTCTCCATGTTCTCATCACCAAGCCAGCAACCCAACTGCTGTCTCATCATAACGAACTTATCGAAGCCGCTCAGAAGCACAACGTCGTCTGCTTCGTCGAGCATCACAAACGTTTCGACCCCGTATACAGCGATGCCAAGGTCAGAGCACAAGCTCTCGGGGAATTCAACTTCTTCAGTGCATGGATGAGTCAACCGAAGAGTCAGCTGGAGACATTCAAGGCGTGGGCTGGTAAAGACTCTGATATCAGGTTCGGGCTTAGTTCTTCTAGACCGAACCCATCACTGACTCGTTTCTTTAGTTACTACCTTTCTTCGCACCACATCGACATTTGCTGCTGGATCCTGCAGGGCAAAGCCGTGCCCACTCGGGTCGTTGCTAGTGCTGCTACGGGGATCGCTACTGGAGAGCCCTACAACTGTGTTCCGCAGACGGAGGATACTATCACCCTTCTTGTCGACTGGCAATCGATCAGTAGCCCGAGGCACAAGGGAACTGCGGTATATACTGCATCCTGGACAGCACCGCTGAAAGCTGGAATTCATTCGGCCCAGCACTGGTACTACATGGGAGAGAAGGTGGGCAGGAGCATGCTTGTCAACCACTACTTCGATGACAATTGAGCGCATCGTTCTAGGGAGACATCAACGTTGATCAGGCTCACCGCGGGTACGATATCACTGTTGATGAAACGGGGAAAACCTGGTACAATCCATTCTAGTATGTTGTATCCGATTTTGGCCGTGGAACAATCCTTGCTGATCTGTGCCTAGCATGAAATACTCGCCGTCGGAAAGCGGCCACTTCGACGGACAACGCGGCTACGGCTATATCTCCATTGAAAAGTTCGTCGACGCAGCCCGCGAAGTAAATGCAGGCCGAGCGAAACCAAGCGAATTTGACGCACATGGCCTCCCAACCATAGCAAATACCGTGCTGACGACCGCCATTCTCAACGCCGGTCGCATTAGCTTGGACGAGAAGAGGCCTGTGGGTATCAAGAAGAGCGGAAACACATGGATTTTGGAATGAAAGTTTTTGTATCATGACGATACGCAACAATGGTTTACGAAGTGGTACAAGAAACAGCATTTGTACAGTATACTTGTCTCGATCGATCGTTCTCAAAATAAGAAGGTTTGGCCTGAGACACGCACGGGCGGGGCGGGATCGTCGGCAATACCGGGGAAAGTGCTCACCTGAGCTGGGCCAAGGGCGACTGGTGACCCAGGATTTGATGCCCGCTCTATTTCGACAAGAGGGTTGGTTGTACAACATTGATGTACCTTTTATTATTGTGATTGCTTGTCCAGGACTCCCACCAGTACTTGTGATCGCCGTGCGATGGAGATCCAATCGGTTGAGTAGGATAATTGAGTACCCGCGTCCCGACGTCAGTCTCGTCTTAGAACTTTCTATTTCTCGCTGTTGTACCTTTTCACCTCTTCTCACCTCCCCAAGAATGCACCCGACGCGCCCGGTGGTCCTTTGAATCCTTGTGCTGTGCGGTGAGCCGACGTCAAGCCTGTACCCACACAGTTGAACGGTACCGAGCAATCATGTCAAGTTTCACATAAGATTCAGACCAAACTCAACACCCGAACAGCCCTGAATTTGCCCTTGAGATTGCAGATACGGTATTGTAAAAACAGTGTTCAACTGGGTAGAAGATGCGGAGGACGCTGCAACATTGGCGAGGTGGATGTGTGACAAGTGCTTGGAAAGCTAAATTAAAGTAGGCACAAGTGAAGGTTATATGGTTGGTCAAGGGCTGAAGACAAACCGATGCAAGAAACCACACGTGACGAGCCGAACGGTTGACAGAGAACGGAGGGTGAAGGGAGTGATAATGTAAAGAATAATATAGAACGAATGCGGTAGTCACTAATCGGTGGACGGAGTCAGTCAACCCCGTCACGTGTGGAATGTTGCGGAAGGTTGTAAGGCAAAGAGAGCGATGTGACAGATGGTGTATGCATAGAGTAACAGAGACTGGAATGAGTGGGAATGATTGCGTTGATTGGGGGCCTCGACACAACTTGAAGGCGATTGTTTGCAGACTCGAGGGATACCAGTGAGGAAAGGCCTGTCAGAGTTTCGCCAAACTACATGCGTGGCTCAGCCCTGGTCGCAGAGATTGCCTGTCGATGAATGAGGATTGGTGACGGGAGTGTGAATGTTGCAGAGGGTAATGCATGGATGATGAGTGGTAGAAACAGTGCACAAGTAGCTGAGCGTGTAGGATGGTATTACATTTTGAGTCTTGTAGAAACTTTTCGGCCTCGAAGGCTAGCGCTATGCAACGGCGGCCATTCGTGGAGAGCCATTGAGGTTGTGGAGTGCAGGGCGACTATAGGCGACAAACTCGTGAGGAAGGTAATGCTCTGGAGGTGCTTCGATGCGCAGTTTGTTGACGGTGGGCTCAAATACCGTTGGAAGATTCTCCTTGTCGTCTTCCGACAAGAACGAGCTCGAGAACGGATCCGAGGAAAACGACGACGGGCTTGTGGGCGTGAGTGGGAAGTCATCGGAGATGTCAGATATGGTCGTAGTCGCGCTCATCGGTGTGCTTGTGCCAGACATCGGTGAACGTTTGGGTGTCATGGGGAACGAAATGACTTGCTGCCGCTCATAACGGCCTCCCTGAAGGTAGTACTGGACGACGAAGGTTGCGGCCTTTGAGTAAAAGGCGTAGGAATATTTCTTCACCAACGTCTCAGAGAGATCATTGACACGCTTGGCGAGGCGATTGTCCAAGAGCTCGACAATCTCCAGGCATTCTTCTGTTTCCCCGAACACGCGTCGAGGCTTCCCACACAGAAACCGTGCAAGCATCAAGGCACCCAAAGCGATGGCTGAGGGGGGATATTTGATGAACTCGCGGTAGAAGAGTGTTATCTCCATAAGGAAACGAGCGACGTGTTGAACTTTTTCCTCTTCCATGAATGGATCGCAACACATCAATCGGAGCCAAGCCTCCGCCGTGGGGTGGCCAAGTGTCCACTGGATTGTCGCAAGGACGTGGCCCTCCATTTGGATAAAAGCCGACTCGTCGTACGTCTCGCGACAAATCTGTGCAAGTTCTTGGACAGTGGGCACACGATCTTTGGCGTCTTCGAACTTGGCGGCAATCCACAGCGCTGCGCACCCGACGAGCTGGTAATGCTTAATGTACACGATGCGACGTGATACATAGCGGTCCACGATGTTGAGCGTAAGGTAGAGGGTCTCCGGGCGAAGACGGAACGCGAAGTGAATCTCCACCAGGAAGTCAACAAGACAGGGGCGCATATGCCACCGTATTTCGGGTTGTTGATCCATGGACTGTGACGACGACATCGTATATCTCTATTCGGCCAGGGAAGACAAATTCAGAATCGGGCAAATACCAAGAGCATGTGTTGAAACTGACCTCCATTTCATGCATATAGAACTGTATGTCGTCGCGGTATTCTTCCTCCAACAGAACTCCCTGTCGTCGAAGAGCAGCGATTTGTGCGTCACGTTGACGCTGTAGAAGGAGAGCAGCCTTGGCAGAGTAGGGGGATTTGCGACTCGGGGGATAAGAACCAGCAGGAGTCTTCTGTGTTTTGGAGACGCCTGATGGGGATGGACGTTTCTTCGGGTAAGCGGA
This sequence comes from Chalciporus aff. trinitensis, assembly GCA_038089015.1. NCBI lineage: Eukaryota > Fungi > Basidiomycota > Agaricomycetes > Boletales > Boletaceae > Chalciporus > Chalciporus aff. trinitensis. The sequence continues at coordinate 12,922 of JBBPJZ010000582.1, read as the reverse complement.
CTTTCGAGAGCAACGATAGGAGGATATCGAAACGTCTTTCATATCTGAGTCGATAGGAGTGGGGTGGTATCGGTTGGAGAGGATAGTTGACCAACGGAAGGCTGGAAAGAGTTCCAGATGGACAGAGACACCATTAGCATACGCGGATTCAGAAAAAACAGGCAATGATACGAGTATACAGTGTGCCTGAATATAGCACAAATAAAAACGACGACTTGATAACAAAAATCAAAGTATGGCATGCCACTAGATATACAGACCACACCGATAGTGAATCGAAGTACCAGATGACATGGCACGGCACAAAGCAAATGCATCGAAAGGCGAGGTGGGACACTCACCAGGGACAGGATAATGATCATGCAATGACGACGAGCGCACTTTCGTGGTCGACGTCTGATGTGGCGGGCACGGTAGCACGCTTCGCTATGGGTGGCGTGCTGTAGAAGAACTGAAAATGGAAGGAATCGTGGTCAGCGTGGATGGTCGTGAGTACAAGGAAGGGATATGGAAGGGAAAGACGAATAGGAAGTTCGACGTCGTGGGCAACGACGACGAAGAACAACAAGTCTTCTGAACTGAAGACTGAAGGGAGAGGGAAAGGACTACTACAAAAGAGTATAAGAGCACAGCGCGGCACAACCGGCTCACGCTGATCCCTGATATTTTCGTATTTTTATGAAATGTCGAAATTAGAAAAAGGAAAGTAAAAGAGATATCCACCTGTTAAGTGATGGATACCTCTACCGAAGAAATGTAAAACAAAATAAACGCAAGGCAGCGCCGGCAGCACACTCCCACCGAGTAGTCACAACGTTACGACAGGGTCATCCCAAGATCAGTTCATCCGAGACCAGCCCAGATGAGATCTGCACGTCCCGTGACTACACCTCGCTGCTCTTCACATCGATCGATGTGATGTCGGTAGCTCTCGGGTTCGGCGCATCATGTCTGAGCCAGTATGCCACAATAGCGGTCTGCGAGATGCAAGACAGCCAAAGAGCACATCTAGGCCTCTCGCGGTTTAGCTCCGCAAAAATTCCTATTGAGCGCGCTGCGAGGGAGATATCGTGATGGCCAGCGCGCCGCCAAGAGAAATTAGGCAAAGGCAGTGTTTCCCACGACCCCACGTTTTACAGCGTCGAGGACGAAATGACGTCTTCCACCGAATAACTGCACAGTGTACACTCACACTCGGGAAGCCTTGGGAAGATGTGCTCTTGGTGGCCGCTGTACGACGTCTCGCATGAGAACCATGACACCCGGGCAGGAAAAAAAGCGCTCACAATCAAGATTATGTCTGCAGGGCTAAGCCATTTGAGCCAGTCATTACCAGACCACAAACAAGTCCCAGCTCACCTTCGACGGAGAAAAGTAAGACTGCTTTGGATGTATGATTATGAAGAGAATAAAGAATGAAAGCGAGAGTTGGAGTAAAAGAAAGACTGGTGAGTTGGTGTGTGTCTAGAATGGACGCAGCACAACGATAAAAGGGAAAACACCTCGAAGTTAATCGAGGGTGTATATCACGAGCAACAGAGCACGCTGAACGGCTTTGCACGCGTAAAATAGTGTCGGGGAGAAGCGGATGGAGGTTGGCTGGAGGATCCAAGTCGAGATTTTACCTCCTGCAATGCGTGAAAAGCGTGCACTGCTTATCCCTTGTCCTTTCAAGCGGGGGGCATGCGGTCTGTATTACTTACTTCGTCCTCGGTGATATTTGTAGACTCTCGAATTTGGCAAGGATAACTCCACGTTGTCTGCCTGCAGGCAAAAGTTGTTCGGTGTTCCTTATCTTCGTTATGTAACTTTACTCTCCTCCCCTCATCCTTGCTGAAACGAATGATCGCCCTATATACACTCATTCTTTTCGGCTGTCTGTATGACATTCTCTGCCAGCTGCCTTGGGCAAAGATATTGATAAATGTCGTGTCAGGCAACCTGTCATGGAGAATTCGAAACAATGTCATCCGTGCATCCTGTCATGTTCCGTTGGACCGCGTTGGCGCAAGCTCCCACAGAACACCTCCCATCAGTCACGTCTTTATCGGACGGTTATCACATAAGTACTTATAGCTTCACACATCGTTCATCGAGGGGTAATCCGCCCTGCGTCCCTATCGGGTTCCCAAATAATGATCTAATGTTGTACTCATCGACTGATATCCGAATGACAGGTAGAGCGCTGGTCTCACAGTCTGGCGGAGCATCCCTTGCGACCGAGCAAAAATTTGCTTGAATCAGGCACTTCGCTACATGTGTTCCAGTATGTATGCCCTAGCTATACACATGTGACACAGGCTGTTTAGACCCTTCGAGGCCTTTGACGTTGGCAAAGCGTTAATCCAGCTAACAGCCACGTCGGTGAGGGGATAAGGCGATACTCGAAGCTCCACGGCGTTCCGTAGTTTCTGGCATCGCCGTGTGCTCGGTCGTTGCCACGGAAGAAGAGAAGACTTCGAGCGAATTGGAGTCTCTTCCGATTAGAATTCGCCAAGTTCGGCCCTCAATTCTACAGAGAATTTGTGATTATCATCACGGGCCCCGTAGTTATTTGCCTGGAATATGTCAACGTTAGCAGGGATCACATTCACAGTACAATAACCGTCAAAAGGTTTATAAGTTGTATATTATGCTCTCAGGCAACCGTGGTACGGAGTCAAAGCCAAACTCACTATTCGTAATAATGAAACACTGAGAGAAGTAATGGAAGCGGTATGAAACTATGTATCAATAAGGAATGTAGGCGAGCGAAGTCCGGAGAACAGCCAGAAGCAAAATCAGATAATACCGAGCGAAAAAAAGGAAGTATACTGAACAGCTAGCTCAGTCTCTGCGTGCTCCATTCATGAGTAAAGCCATCAGATCATGAGCAGGCTGATTGGTAGCGCCGCTACCGAAGCCTTGTTGCTGTAGGTGTAGAGGAAGCAAGTGTGGGGGGATTTGCTGCTGAGGCTGCTGGTGTTGCCTCATTGCGATATGTGGCGGTTGAACCTGAGGTCCTTGCTGCCCAAAGCCTCCCGGTCCGCGGAGCCCTCCGTGAATTCCGTTGGCTCCAGCGAGGCCCAGCAATTGTGCCTGGTTTGATCCGAGATTGGCAGGATGAACAAGTCCTTGTAATGCATTCGGACCTAATCCTCCCGGCAATTGGTGTGCGGCAGGGTGAGGGGCGCGTATTTGAGGCCCGCTACCAAAGCCAAGTGCAGGTTGCTGGAAGTTGCTGAATGGCGGGCCATTACCGTGCACAGTCCCATGAAGAGCACCATTGGTTATCCCAACAGACGGGTTGACGAACTGATTAGGCTCGTGAGGAGGTCGTCCACCAAGGTTGGCGAGGCCAGGGGGTAAGCGCTGCACTGGTGTAGGGTGACTGGGAGAGGGGCCACCACGGAACTGAGCAGCCTGCATCGATATGGGCGGACCCCGCCCCATATTGCCGTGTTGTATATGGAGTGAAGGTACCAGACCTTGATAAACATTGGCAGGAGCACGGTGATTGTTGTTGAACTGAATGGGTTCGTCGGGAAAGTCAGAGAACATCGCGCTGCCTTGTCGACTGCGAGGAGGTGGAATGGAGCGAAGGCCAGGCACCATACCGTCCGGAACGAAATTTCTGTCGTCGTAAAGGGAATCCAATCTTCCGTGGTTGAGCAAGTGTGGGGGACCTTGGGGGCTTTGAACTCCATGCAAGGGGTTGGAAGGACCGCCGTAGCCCACATCCAAGTTCGACAAGTCTGGCGCGACATTAAGCCTCTGAGCCTGTTGCAAATAGATCAGTCATTGTCTCCTACCGACAAAATCTGGACTTACCTGAGCAGAGTTATTGAGCATGGCGAAGATATCTTCCATTGCCCTAGCTTCGGGATTATGAGGAGGGTGCAAGCCGGTAGAATCCATCTTCTGAGGAATGCCGGGCTGTGACAGTCCTGGAGCACCGATTGCACCCTTTCCGAAGGCAGCGGGCTGGTTGTCCCTGTTCTTGTTGTCGAAAAACTTTGCAAACCGACTCCCTTTCGCAGCGGCAACCCCGGAACCCGCCGGTTCAAATGGCTGGCCCGTGTGGTTAGCAGCAAAGCTCCCTCCCAGAGAAGGCTCAGCAGCTATGCCATGATCTGCGGCGAACATAGCACGATCATTTGCCAAGGCCAAAGGCCCTCGATGTATCGCATCCGATGGGGTGGCATGAGCGAGTGCTTCTGCATGTGCGTCAAAGGGGGAGAAGCCATTGTTGACGCGGAGGTTCTCAACCACAGGGGTGAGGTGAGAAGGAATCTCGACTGAGGGGTTGGGACTGGTTCCAGCACCCACGGTAGTATTGAGGGGGACGGAACTATTTTTCTGAGCGAAAGAGACAGGACTTTGCGAAGAGGTAGGGCGCATGGAAGAAGCAGTCGTGTTTTGAGGGATTCGGGAACCCAGTGCAAGAAGTCGAGATCCAGCGGGAAGATGAGGTTGGGGGACATTGCTTGAGGGAATGATTGCGTCGACGGTTGATTTCGCTATTGATGTAGTAGGCAGGTCGGATGAATAAACGTCGGATAGTGATCGAGAGTTCAGTGGCTTTGGTTTGTCTGACGAATCAGACTCTTGCGCGACAAGGGCAGGTGCAGCTGGTTTCGGGGAAGAACTGGATGCAGCAGCGGAAGGGACGCTGGTGTTGACGGTGCCCGAAACAAGGGGTTGGTCGCGTTCGCGTGGGGATGGTGCATGAGAGATGGCCTGGCTCGATGACCCAGGCGTGTAACTGGTACTGGCCTCCTGAGCACGCTCTGCAAAAACTCATCAGTGCAAAGGGAATTAACGAGCTCTTGTAGCGCACCTTGCGATGCCGTGTCATTCAGACTGGCGCTGCCAGAGGGATCATGATGGGGAAGTGCAGGGGACTCTGATTTCTTCTTTTCCTCCTCTCTTTTCATCATCAGGCGGAATAACTGGATCTCGTCGAGCTGGTTTTCTGAAGCCTGGGTAGATGAAGACGCTTGAGGCTCTGGTGCGAGGTTAGCGGTGGCTGGCGACGTCGACTTGTCCTTCTGCTGCATCTCCTTTCTGAATGCTTGTATGCCATCCAGTTCTCCTCCTTGACGTTGGCCACCGAGAACTCCTCCTCCGCTGCTTGGGATGTAGGTATCCATCCAAGCAGGTTCTTTTTCGCGATCCTTGCGGTCTTCCCGATCTTTAGTTTCCTCACCAACCTTGCGGTCTCTTCCACCCGATCTCTTTCCTCGGCCGTCTCGGTCCTCTCCAGCCACCCAGCGTTTGTCAGACCGATCGCTTCCATCCCATGCGGATCGGTCACGGCGATCGCGGAGGTCTCGGTCTCGGTCGCGCGTTTCCCTCTCGCGCCTGGCGGCCATACGCTCCTCCCTCCTCCCATCATCTCTCCACCGCCTGGGATCTTCAAATTCGGAGTCGCGGTCAATATCCCTGTCGCGATCATCCCTGTCCCTCCGGTAACCACCATATCCGTCGTCACGGTCCATTCGCCGATCATCCTTATCCCGCCTGGACGGTGACCCATCGCGACGAGGCCGTGAGGAGTCCCGAGCTCTCGAACGCGGTCGTTCGCGGTCATCCCGGTCCTTACGGCTGCCATTCTCTGGGCCTGATAGAAAGGTAAGAATCTACTCCAGAAGGGTACTATCGTGCGTACGGTCTCTGCCTGTTCGAGGTTGATCTGTGCCTGACATCACGGGTCAACAATGCTGGGTATAAGTGGTGAAGTAGCGATGGATCGTACCTCTTCGCCAATCTTCATCAGGTTCTCCTTCCCTTTTCCTTTGGGTGTCACCTGTACGAGAAGCACTTGATTGGTGACCTTGGGAAGTGACCCTTGAGGAACCATTAGCAAGATGAGGGGCGAGTTCCCGGTCCTTGGACCGCATCTGCGATATGGACGATAAAGCGCGGCGATCGCGATCATACTTGTCGGATAGCTGGAAGGAAGGGGGTCAATATGTCTGAGCAAGTTCCAAAAGGTTTATGCTCGCATTACGCAATCGTTCTTGGCCTTCTTTCACCTTGTCGCGATCTTGGTCCTTGTCAGTCTCTCTATCCCGGTCCCGGTCACGGTCCGTCGCACGGATTGATTGGTGTTTGAAGTTTCCCATCTGAGAAGGTTGGGTAACAGCGGCGCCACGGAAGGATTGCCTTGTAGAAGCTTTTGTACAGTATGAGAGACTCGTTCAGCTGCAAGGGGAAATACGTACTGCTATCTTCCGCGTCTCTGCGGAATCTGGGAGCAGGTCAGCAATGGTGTTGGGAGTGCGACATAGTACTCACCGCCGGTCACGAGTGTTACCAACAGTGACGGTAGCCTCTGAGTCTTTTTTAACATTCAGTTGGTCATTTTCGGTCCTGAACATGATCATGAGCGAATGCTGGATAAGGGGAGTGAGTACGCACCCGAACCAATCTTTCAGCGCTGGCATCCCAGACGGAAGCTGAACCAAAGGAGATTTATGCAGAAGCAGGAGCTGTGGGCGAGAATACATTATAAACGGCCGAGGGTCAGAGCGATTTTGAGGGGAGTCTGGGGCGTCTTGCGAGACGGGGGAGGAGTCGTGGCCGTGGATTTCGAGATTGGCGAGGTCGTCAGCAACGGCGAGGACGGGATGGGACTGGTCGAGGAGAGAGTGGTTGGGGTGTGCATTATCAGGTGAAGACATTGTTGGAAGTACTAGTGACGGAAAAGAAAAGAAGACAAAGTGGTAGCCTGTTGCAGCGCCAGCACGCGGACTTGGGAAGAGCTGAGAGACTCAGACTGTCTTACATAGCCACGATTAGCAAAGTGTAGCCTAGTGTAGCCTACCACGACTAGCCATCTTATGTAGCCCACAATTTCAATGACGGCCAACTCACTCGCATGCTCTCCCTCAAGCACTTCATCCTCCAAAAGCGCGTACTCGACCTCTACCGCTTCGTTATAAGGGCCTCACGCAGTGCGTTCCTTTTATTCCTCTTCTAGTCATCACCACTTACCTCCTAAAGACATCCCCGACCCCCGTGCACGATCAGAGACAGTTGCCTGGTTTCGCAGAGAGATCGAACGTAACAAACACCTCTCAGATGTTGTGAGCATATCTACCCTTTCGCAACCAGCTGTCCTCACCGCTACCATAGGATGCCATAGAAAACCAGCTCAATATCAGCAAACGAGAAATACGGCAGCTCTTGCCAGGGAGCTCATCAGCAGCACCATGATCCGACTAGTAAACTCCCCTAGATGACACCGCCCCCACCAGGGATCTCGTGCACATGGTCCCTCACCAGAACATATCACTCCCTATTCACTTTCGCTTGGACACGGAGATGTCGCTTGTAACACACCACACACTCTACATGATGGCTCGCATGTCCCTCCTTCAGGAATACCCTAAACCCGGAGCGGTTGCTAATATCAACCCTTCAGTTCACTATATGACGTCGGGTCCGAATCGCGGCGACCATCTGATGTCCGTCCGTTCTGTCCGTATGACGAGTCGCACCTCTCGTCCCAGGTGCACCACTGGCACGTTCCACTCCGGCTGAAAGACCGTCTACATAAGTGTGAAAGACCGTCCATCATACGTAACTACTGGCATCCGTCAGATGCTTGGAACCAAATACCCATCCATTAATATCGATCCTGCTAAGAGTCGATCGGCATTGATTTTGGAAGGTAAATTATGCAACCTTACTCCTACACCCCCTCCAATCCCGCAACTCCAGACAGTTCTAGTCCTTCGTTGCATCGGAGGGATATTGCTTTAGCTAGAGTCTCGTGGTTTCGGTTGAGGTAGTCTCCCGTGGACAGACCAAATCGAAGGAAGACAAAGTCGCTCCACCTCACTACGGGGTTGAGGGAGCCAGCGCTGCCCTGATGGACGAGGACAAACCAGAAAAAGCATGATCGCCTCACTTCCTACACTGTAGTCCAGTGCTCTTACAGGGCAGTCAATTATAGGGTAGGTACAAGGCCAGCACGATACTGAACCTGAGAAGAATGTATACACCACATGTGTGCTATGCGAAGGTGCCGAGGGTGCCCATGCAGCAATTTTGGACGGTTGAGTGGCACAAGTTTTATGCTTGGTTGCGAAGGACTGTGGATGTGCATTGGTGAGCATCTAGAAATACCAACGAATGCCATAAACGCACTTAGAATCACGGAGTCTCCGCTGCATGGAACATCAATTTGGGACACGACTGCTAAGACGTTACACGCACCGAAGGAACATTTTGCTGATGAAGCGGTCCTTGTTAACTGGCTTCTTATTCTTACCTTTCGGTATCTCGGTCCACATCTGAGAGGTCGTCAGTAGATCGAGAACGGAGATCAGACGGATCCTACCTCCTTGACGTTCTCGAGTACCTGGGCAGGAGAATGAGCCCTCAGAATTTCAGGGGGGCACAAAAAAAACTACAAACCATATTACTGTGTCGGTCAAATGCCTTTACGCGTGCCAAGAGTTTCTTGTTATTCCGCAGGGAAATAAGGACTTGAGCGTGGTTGCGAACGGCTTGCTGCAAGACAGACAATGGTCCTTGGCTGATCTCGTGCTCCTCCAGCTGGCGCAGCTGAGCTTCGTCTAGCTCGGACTTAGGGACGTGGACATACTGACTGAGATATCGAGATTGTTAGTCAACAAGATATCCAAACTATTCCAGGTCATACTCACCTCATGATTGTGGTCGATGGAGGAGGCGTCACGGTGTTTGTAGCCAACAAACAAAACCATAGCTGGCACTTTGCTCGATCCTACACATTGAACCCAAAATTCATACCAAGCCCCTACCAGCGAATCCCTTGAGCATCCATGGGCCGCTTGAAGCAAAAAGGAAAGGCTGGAGCAGCCAAGGCATATATGACCCGGTCTGCCGCGGTCAAAAAACTGCAGTGCTCTTTGGCCGACTTCCGGCGATTGTGCATCCTTAAAGGTTGTCTAATCAGGCTTACTCTTCATTTCTGGATCTGACGCAGAGCAGGGATCTTTCCCCGTGAACCGCGAAGTAGAAAGAAAGCCAACAAAGGGTCAACAGCGCCGACATCCTTCTACTACGCGAAGGATATCGCATATCTCGCACACGAGCCGGTCTTAAACAAGTTAAGAGAACACAAAGCTTTTGCGAAGAAGATTTCTCGTGCTCTTGGACGTGGAGAATGGAGCACCGCAAAAAACCTGGAGGACACCAAGCCCACATATCGGCTTGACCACATCATTAAGGAGAGGTAGGTGTAATTCGTCCCCATCGAATCAGGAGAAACTCACGGGTCCATCAGATACCCTACCTTCATCGACGCTGTACGGGATATTGATGACGCGCTGTGTATGATATTCCTATTCGTATCCCTACCGTCGAACGACCGTGTCTCCCCCTCGTTGATCGCCAACTGCTCTCGTTTGGCTGCTGAGTGGCAACTATATGTCATGCACACTCGTTCGCTGAGGAAAGTATTCCTCTCCATCAAAGGGATTTACTACCAAGCGGAAGTAATGGACCAGGATGTTACATGGCTCGTTCCCTATCAGTTCACGCAGAATGTAAAACTTTTGTTTCATTTAGTATTTCAGTGCTGAGGATGTCGTTCACAGATACCATCAGATGTCGACGTCCGAGTAATGCTAACATTCTTGGAACTATATCAAACGCTCCTTGGTTTCGTCTTCTTTAAATTGTACACAGACGCTGGGCTTATCTACCCTCCTCCATTGGACGCTGCCCGAGATGACTCTGGCGCAGGACTAGGTGCATTCAACATTCAAACAGGGGAGAAAAACGACACGGCCCCTGGACACGAGCTATCAACCAAAAAAGCTTCCACGAAGGAGGTCCGCCAAGCCATCAAAAATATTACAGCAGAAGGGATATCTGTTGACCAAAGCATGGATATGGGAACTGGCGAACCCGATACCACCCCCGCCGGCATCAATGAAGACGAAGAGTTCGTTGTTCACCCATCTACCAGTGGAGACGCGTCAGAATCGTTGCCCACACTGCAGTCTTTGTCCGTAACGCGGATGTCTGCTGCTATCTCACTGTTTTCCTCCTGTACCTTCTTCCTTTCACGCGAAACATCTCGGCCCGTTTTCGAGTTCTTGGTGCGGTCGTTTGGTGGTCGAGTCGGCTGGCCCGCATCATCCGGGGGTGGATCCTCCATCGCAGAAACAGACGATTCAATCACACATATCATTATCGATCGCCCCGTAGTTGCCAAGGCGAACGAGTCGTCCGAAGAGAAAGAACGTCGGCGAAAACGGAAATACGTACAGCCCCAATGGGTTGTCGACTGCATCAATGCAGGCAAAATCTTGGTGGAGGACCTCTACGCTCAAGGTGCCACACTTCCTCCTCATTTGTCTCCGTTTGGGGATAAAGACGGTGCATATGACCCAACTATTGGTCTGTCGCAGGCGGAGGGTGATATGGCGGAGGACGTTCCTGAAAGTGACATGGACCGAGCGTCAGAAGAGGGCGAGGAAGAGGAGGGAGTTGACGCTCCTGAGGTTGTAAGTATCAAAGCACATGACGAAGAGTCACTACGCGCTGCCGAACTTGCAGCCGAAGCTGCCGGGATGGAGTACGGTACTTTTGAGAAAGAGATGCGGAAGATGAAGAAGAAACAGTCCAAGGATGAGGACTCTCTGGAACGAGAGGAGGAAGATATGGGCAAGATGCTACTCAGCAACAAAAAGCGGAAACTCTATGAGCGAATGAAGTACGGAGAAAAGAAACGTGCGGCCGAGGTTCGTCCGACTGCAAGCTCGAGGAATTTCGTGTTCCTAACCCCTTCACAGCGCGAAGCTCTGTTGAGTCGACGCAAAGAGATCGAACGGGAAAAGCGGCGAAAAGTTTAGTACATGAGTGTTGTTTGCCGTACCCAGGGGTTTGTGGTGCAAATGGCCAATGCTCGATTGGCTTGAGAGAAATGCGTGCACATTAATTGTTATAGCAAGGATTAACCCCGTGATGGTGGATCCTAAGTACTACTGTGGTAAGTTAGTGGAACCGTAGCTTAGTTAAGCTTGCCATTCCAGCAACGTAACTTGGCAATGCTCACGACCGTCTTAAGCTCGCTCTCAGGTCCCGCATTGCGACCCTGTCTGTGACAATCGCCGTGCTCAAGGTACTCTCCCGCCCAGTTCTCTGCCTCGGACAGTGACCGTCTAGACCTCCCCTCCCTTTCACCATCACCATCGGGGATCATAATGGTCGGCATTCTTGGTCTGGGGAATAAGCCGTCTCCTTCGGCAGACTTACGTCGCTCCGGGGTCTCAGGTTCTGGCGCGATGACCCTACCGCCACAACCACAGTCAATCAGCCAAACCCGGGTAGCTGCTTCCGACAGCAACGAAAACACTACTGGTGGAGTTCTCCACTTCTTCTCCTTCCCACATTGGACACGCCGTATACTCCCCGTATCCCCTTCGGCACGTAGAAGTCTAGCGGGGATGCCCCGTACGGACGAGAAGGAGGAGAATCCACCCAAACTATCCACCAGTACTCGGCCACTCGAGAAACCACTCCCCCCACCCCCATCGGGGCAGCCTGATACCAACACTAATACCGCTGGCCCAAGTCCCAGTTCGTCTGGCTCCCCCCAACAAGCGCCAACCGCTTCAAAACAACCCACAGTTTATCTGGATGTATACCACAATACACCGATGGTGCTGCCACCACCCCCTTCTCAGGTCAATTCAGTCGCATTCGCGTCCCTTCCAAATAACAGCCGCGAGAACATTATTCGGAAGTGCAAGAGCGCACAATCGCTAAAGTTGGCAGCGCAAAGTCCAAGCCCGTCGAAAAGCCTTGACGAGCAGCGTTCAAGAGGTGTCTCGATGACGCGCATTCTGACCTCAAAACGAGGGGTAACTTCGCCAGATGCCAGCAGTGGGCAATCTTCGTCTACACCCCTGGTACGGAAATCCTCGTTCTGGTCCCGCAAACCCACGAAATCCTCTCCACAACACTTGGCTGTTCCATCCGAATCACCCTCACTTCCAGCGCTACACACTTCTCCATTTCACGTCGACTTTCATTCCACGTCACCCGAGTCCCTTGCTAAGCAGTCTAGCGGTCGCAGTGGCCCTAGACTTTCGAGACGCCATTCAGAGAGGGCGTCTCCTCACTCATCAGCAAGGCACACAGACACACCTGGACTGCCGTCGCTTCCAATTACTCCAAACGGGGCAAATACTCGACCATCCACTGCTGGTCCGTATACACTTACTTCACGTCATCCACCCCCGCGGCGTCCCACTACAGCAGATTCCGTAACTCGTTCACGCGCACGCTCTTTCTTCGCTTTGTCATCCCAAACCACGACCCTCCCTTCAAATAACGAGTCTTTTGTTAATCCCTCACTGCAATCGAAAAATGTCCCAACCAATACCCGACCTCGTTCCTCGACTAATCCACCGTTGTTGCATAGGCTTTCTGTAAATTTATTTGCTGCTTCACCACCTTCGGCCACCAAAAACGGTTCATTCTTCACCAACGGAGTCACATCATCTCCCATTTCCCGCTCTCCTCGACCTTCTCTGTCCCAGATTCCTCCTGACGTGCTGAAACCCCAGTCGGATGAAAGTCCCGAGGCCTTTGTTAACAGATTACGCTCCGTAGTGCCCAAGGCCGACATAGCTGGAGTCCTGGCCTCCAGGTAAGACGGATAGCCAGCAGTTTTTGTGTGCACTCTTAACCAGTTCACCAGTGGAGATGCTATTTATTGCGATTCCCTCAAACTGTTTATCGAACGCTTTCGTTTTCATGGCGACCCCCTAGATGTTGCATTGCGTAGGCTGCTCATGGATATCGGTCTACCTCGGGAAACACAGCAAATTGACAGAGTGATAGAAGCATTCGCGAACCGGTATTCCACATGTAACCCCGACCTATTCACGTCTGGAGGTATGGCACCGTTGACTTCTTTCCATTCTACAGCGAA